>CALNHX010005393.1:0-107822 GCA_940337035.1 Agriotes lineatus | reverse complement strand
AAGTCATCTTAACAATACAACCACAGCGGTAAGTCCCCAAAACAATCCTTTATTTTGTGTTTACCTCACTTGCCGGATTTTAATCAAAATGAGTTTAACAGATGCCAATGCTTTAGATAAATTAAAACGCCGACGCTGCAAACTTAGAAAGATTTCAAACGTTCATTGCTTTTGTAAGTGAAGATAATGTTTCCTTAAATATCCAAATGCGATATGATGATGCTAAACTTTAATTAATAAATTTAACGAAATTCAATGCGAAATCGAGAAACTTGTCCCTTTAACCGAGCTAACGACCGAAGTCAATGAGCGGGAGCATTTCGAGTTAATTTATTATAAAGCGCTATCTATGGCTAAACAATTAATATCGCAAAGCAAAATAATACGTGCTACCTCTGTTGCCAGTTTTAATGCTAACTTTCAGACACCTAAACTTAAGCTACCTGAGTTGAAACTAAACACGTTTGATGGAAGGCAAACTGATTGGGCAAATTATCGCGATCTTTTCAAATCACTTATTCATTCCAACGAATCACTTTCATTTGTAGACAAATTCCAATATTAAAAAGGTTCATTAATCAGTGATGCTGCTAGAGTAATCAGATCAATTGGGGTCACTGACCAAAACTACACAATTGCTTGGAATAGATTATGAGATAGGTTTGACGACAAAGAGGGCACTATATTAGAGCACATTCAAGGGCTTTTAGATCTTAAATCACCAAAACGGGAATCAAACAGCATTCGTCAATTTGCAGATGACATATCGAATCACTTAGAATACATCAAAGTGTTAGACAGCTCAAGCAGAAACCTATTAAATAGATTATTAATTCACTTCTTTCAACGAAGTTAGACACAGATGCAAAACGCGATTGGGAAAGAAAATCCATCTCAATTGAATTTCCCACACCTGAAGTTTTTTGTAATTTTCTTATAAAACGTGCAAAGCTATCACACAAAATTCAACCGACACTTCGTCAAAACAATATTCAAACCAACCCTCCAAAGCTTCTCACCATAAATTCACGAAACAATTCAATTTTAATTGTGCTGCGGGCATATTAAATCAAAGCTGCCCATATTGTCAAGAAGCTCACAAAATCTATTACTGTCACTCTTTCATCAGTCTACCGGTTGAAGATAGATTCAACTATATTAAAAATTCAAAAGGATGCACTAATTGTTTAAGAGCTAACAACTTTACCAAAGATTGCATATCAATTCCATGTCGCACGTGTAATAAGAAGCACCACACTCTCCTTCATTTCGGCGACAGTAATCAAGCCACAACTCAAATTCAAACACATCAACAAACAAATTCGAACTTAACGAACCCAGAAACACATGTAGTAGCATGCCATTCTAATTTCAACACCGCTCAAGTCATTTTAGCTACTGCAATTGTTGAAATTAGAAATTCACGCGGAACGTGGTCAAATTTCCGTGCATTATTAGACTCTGGATTGCAATGCAGTATGATCACTAGCAATTTATTCAAAACGCTAAATCTTCAACCACTAGCGACAAATTCGCTGCTAGTCGGAATTAATCAAGCATCATGCAGGATCAAACACCGGTCCATTGTCACAATTAAATCAAAACACATTAATTTTTAATCAAACATCAGTTTTTTAGTTCTAGACAAAATCACGGAAAATCTTCCAACAGTATCTTTTAATCGCAGTCAATTAAATATCCCAGAAAACATTAAGCTTGCTGACCCAGATTTTAATAAATCATCAGATATATATGTTTTAATCGGTGCAGATCTTTTCTGGAATTTACTATGTATCGGTGCAATAAATTGCGGCTCCAATCAGCCAATCATTCAAAAAACCAAACTAGGCTGGATCATCTCTGGTTATCTTACACATCCAGTCTTTTCAATCAAAATCATAAGCAATTGCTCTATAAACAAACAAGTTCAAACGCAATTGGAAAAATTTTGAACCCTCGAATCATGCGTAAACGAATCAAATAATCAGTCAAAGGAAGACGTTTTATGTGAAAACTATTTCCAACAAACGACCACTTGAGATGAAACGGGACGATTCACAGTCTCCTTTTAAATAAAATCTAAATGAACTGGGTGATTCCTATTCGACGGCATTAAGCTGTTTTTACTCTTTAGAACGAAAACTCTTAAAAAATCAATCCTTAAAACAACAATACGCCGAATTCTTGGATGAATACCTTAGCCTCTGTCACATGTCTAAAGCAGCCACCAATCAAATCGCAAACGGTTATTATTCACCTCACCATGCTGTAATCCGCGACGATCACATAACCACCAAGCTCCGAGTCGTCTTCAATGGTTCATCAAAGTCCTCATCAGATAAATCGTTAAATGATGTTCAGTTTGTCGGCCCAGCATTACAGAATGATTTGCAATCAATCCTAATTTGTTTTCGGCAGCACAAGTTTATAATTAAAGCAGACATCGAAAAAATGTACAGGCAGATCCTAATTACACCGAGCCAAAGGCAATATCAAAATATTTTATGGCGATCCAACCCAGATGACCCAATTCAGACATTTACTCTAAACACAGTAATGTATGGTACAGCTAGCGCACCATTCTTAGCAATTCGAATATTAAATCAATTATCAATCGTAACTAAAAATTCAAACCCATTTATAAGCTCGATTATTCAAAACGATTTTTTCGTTGATGATCTTTTATCTGGTGGTGAAACATCGACACAAATTAAACAAATTCAAAGAGAAACAACGCAAATTCTAAATACCGCAGGTTTCACACTCAGAAAGTGGGTCTCTAATGACAGGTCAATTCAACAACCAGATCATCAAACACCAATCAATCTCGCTACCCTAGACAACCAAGCCTTATCTAAAACGCTTGGCATTCAATGGAATAACAAAACAGACTCATTGCAATTTTCGATTCAACTCAATTCAAAATCACGCATTTCAAAACGCTCAATTCTATCGGAAATTGCACAGATATTCGATCCTCTCGGATTAGTGGGTCCATGTGTTGTCACAGCAAAAATAATTTTGCAACGGCTGTGGCAACTAAACTTATCATGGGACGAATCAAAACCGTCAAATCTTTACACGCAATGGGCAGAATTCAAATCACAATTAGACGAGTTAAATGAAATTTCAATTCCGCGACATGTTTTATGCAATAATCCAAAACAAATCGAGATGCGTGGTTTCTCCGATGCTTCGGGATCAGCCATCGGAGCGTGTATTTACATCAAGTCTACAAACAACTCCAATCAGACTGTCGTGCAGTTAATTTGCGCAAAATCACGTGTTGCGTGATTGAAAACAATTTCAATACCTCGTTTGGAACTTTGAGGTGCTTTACTACTTGCAAATTTAGCAAAAAAGGTAAAACCCTCTTTAAATTTAAAAATCAATCGCGAATTTTATTGGAGCGATTCAATGATAACGTTATCATGCATCTCCAAACCGATGGAAACAATTTGTGGCAAACCGCGTCACAGAAATACAAAACCTCTTGCCCAACGCTAAATGGAATTATGTGCCCACGCAGGACAACCCTGCAGACATTATTTCACGTGGAATAAATCCGAAACAATTAAAATCATGCAATCTGTGGTGGAATGGTCCATTGTGGTTAAACAGATCTTCTAACCATTGGCCTACACAAATAACTAATACTGAAATAGACATTCCAGAAGCACGTATCTTCAAAAATATTGCCTTAATCACTACTGAAACAAACAATTCATTAATCGAAAGATATTCATCTTATGTCACATTAAAGCGAATCACAGCTCTTTTATTAAGATTTAAATGTAACTGTCTAGCACACAAAACCAATTAGGTCAAATTAACTGGTCATTTGACAACAAGGGAATTAGAAAATGCAGAAACAGCCCTGATGAAAACCATACAGCCAATCGAATTTTAAGACGAATACGTGAACGTGTTAAGTCATTTTGCTATTTCAGATGCTTAATTGCATTTCACGCCGTTAGTTAGGTCATTTTGGTATTTTGAATTGCCGCCTAAGCTTAGAGCAGCGCGCCCGTATGCTAAGCCCTTTTATCTCTTTATTTGGCTCCATCGCCTAATTCCAGAATCACGATTTCGCACATAGTTAGCCTAAAAAGCAGTATTTGTCGTCGGTTGGAGCTCTCCTCTGATGGCGTTTTTCTGAATTTTGAATAGCACGCTGTGGCGGCGTGATACCAGCGTGGCCCGCATTGGTTTGTTTCATTTAGCACGCTGTCGCGGCGTGATACCAGCGTGGCCCGCATTGGTTGGTTTCATTTCATCGCCTTGCGATTCGCTGTGGTTTAGTCACGTGGGGGACACGGCCAAGGTGACCTTTTGCCAACGCTTCCCTCGGGGATTCAGCCGAGAGCCGTCGTTAAAACAAGAGGTCGGATGGTGTATGTGAGTTCGTGCGGCGCTCCCGCCATTATGGCGGGGGCGTCAGTCGTTTTCCCGTCGGGTGCTGCTTCAGCGGTTATGTTGCGGGCGTTTTCGCCTTGAAGGAGTCTTCCAGAGCCCGTTGGAGAGAACGCTGGTGTGTGGTGGTGGTGATTCGAAATTTGTCGAGTGATCTTCGGCGTAACGTGGGTGTTTTGGAGCCCAGTTCCTGCTACTATTAGTGAGGGGTCGTGCCCCCTTCATCTCGACCTACGAGGATTTGGTTCAGCAGAACGAGTGAGGCCCCCATTATTTTCGTCGTCCCGTTGTACGCGTCTTGACGCGTCTCCCGTCGCCATTGAGGCGGTTATGCATTCACCCCCTTTCGCCGTTGTAACACCGAAGGTACCTACCACCTACGATTGCAGCTCGTCGCAACTCAGCTGTACCAGGCTCCCTCGCCGCCCACGCATTAAGGTATGTGCCTTTAACCTGATTACCGCTGTGAACGCGAGTGTTACTCATTACTATTCATTACTACGCTAGTGTATTCATTCAGACTGCAGACAGTTCAGGCCGTGAAGGCTACTGTAAATCGTCGCTGCCCTTGCCTAAGGCAATGTGTATCTTTGTACCTATTCACTACTACGCTAATGTATTCATTCAGACTGCAGACAGTTCAGGCCGTGAAGGCTAATGTAAATCGTCGCTGCCCTTGCATAAGGCAATGTGTATCTTTGTACCTATTCACTACTACGCTAATGTATTCATTCAGACTGCAGACAGTTCAGGCCGTAAAGGCTAATGTAAATCGTCGCTGCCCTTGCATAAGGCAATGTGTATCTTTGTACCTATTATTGCTGTTCACTAATGTTCAACATCTGTCGTTAAGCTTAGAGCGCGCGTGCCAGCTGGTGCCCTTAATTATAGAGTAAAGTTAGACACAGGGCGACGCATTCTGCTACCCCATTGTAACTCGAAGTGAAATATATGATTGGTTGGTTAAGGGAACTATTGTTTGTTTCGGTTTGTGCATGTTCTGTTACAGATAGACGCCCCTTTATTGTACGAATTATTGTACGACGGAACGAGGAAGCTGTGAGCGTGCAGGTGAGTGAGACAGCTGCGTAGTCGTGGTCGGATGGACACCTAATCACAATCCTTGCTTAAGGCAATCCCGAAGTTGTTGTTTGACCTTGCAACTCTTGAATAATCTTATTGGCGGAGTATTTTTGCATGCTTCGCTCCCGTCTAACCGTCCAGGCCCGGTTAGCCGGGTTAAGACAGGCTTGGTGGCGCCCTCATAATTTCGACATACCCTGTATATATTATGCCACAACGCGCTTGCCCAGAACGTATCGTGTGACTCACGCCCGACTCCCTGAGCGTTCCAGCCGTGGCCTATTAGCCTATTTCGAACCGATTTCAGGGCAAGTGTGTCATGTTTTCAGGACTGATTCCGTGGTGCGATGCTCACCTTGGGTGGGTGTCGTAAAGTCCTTTTTATACCGTAACAGGCTAATTTTGGCTTCCCAACGTGTGGGCCTGTTCTTTTCTGATATTCGTCTTCTCGTCAAGCCCCTTCGTTGTACGTCTTAATTTTGGTTCCCTAACGTGGGGTTGTGTCTGTTTGGTTCTGTCGTCAAGCCACCCGTTGTGCCTTGATTTTGGCTATTCCAACGTTTGGAGCCTATTGGTGCACGACAACGCTCGACCTCATTTTGGGGTTTCCTTTTTTTTGCGCTGTGTGTCTTAATTTTGGCGCCCGCCTCTGGGGCATTTTAGGCATTGTAGCCTTGTTGTGTCATTTATATTGTTGTCACAAATGTTTTTTTTTCGTCATTTCGAAGTGGTATGGACTGGTAAACCGTTTTTTTTCTTAGTAGAATATTTTACCGAGCTTCTTTTCTTGTTTTCTATTTGTCTTTTCTTGTTTTCTTCTGTTTTCTATATGTCTTTTCTTGTCTTTTCCTGTTCTTAGTTTATTTTCATTAGTTTTCTTAACCGTGTATATGTTTTTTCTTAGTTGTCATTTGTCTTTACGTTTCTTTTCTTGTTTTCTATATGTTTTTTTCTTGTCTTTTCTTATTTTCTATTTGTAGTTTTGTGTTTTCTTGTTGTTTATCGTCTTTTTGAGTTTTCTTTTTGTGTTTTTCCATGTCTTTTCATATTTTGAGTATCTTTTTCGTCATTTTTACCGTCGTTTCTTGTTTTCTTAGCCAGTTCATACTACCGAGATCTCTCGTTGCATTTAGTGCAGATTTGATCCCGTATTAGTCGCATTTAGTACCAGATGTTGTTGAGTGAAGGTACCGACCTTGTTGTTTTTAAGTCTTTTCGAAGGCTTAGTGGGAGTTTCGATTCCCTGTCGTTTACATTGTTTAGCCTTGGGCTAAGTTGACACTTTTGTTGTACCGAACTGACGTTTATCGATTTTGACGTTCACGTTAGCGAGGTTTATCGATTTTGACGTTGATGATTACCGATTTTGACAATTTTTTTTTTGCTATCGTTTGGTGTCGTGTCGCGTTGATTTTTGGTGAGCAGGTTGGAATTCATTTTCACTTTCATTACCGTGTGCTGGTTTGTTGATAAGTTTTGGTGTGTTGTTGGTGTGCTTGGGGAGATTCGCTCGTGCGGTTATTACGTCCCTCAGGCCATCTTCTTAGTTGGTTTGACGTAGTTATTTTCGTTGGCCTTTATCTCATTTTCATTATTATCATGTACCGCCCAACCTGGTTTACCGACTTCTTCGTGGACGCCCCTAACAGTCATAGTAGTGTGTTTTACACTTTCCGTTAGTATTTAACGAGTCTTTACCGCTGGTCGGAATGCTTCGTATTTGTTGACGTTTTGTTGTCATTTACCGTACCCTTTTTGTCTGATGACGTCATGTTGTCAAGTATCGTGTTCTTTGTGAACAGTTTCGTTGAAGCTTCTGAGCTTTGTGTGGCGGCAGTGCACGGCTGTCCGCATGAGGTTTCTTAAGTGTAAAGTGTTTGAGTATTTAAAGGTTTTTGACTTTTTTTTTGTAGTAATGCCCTGTTGTTTTCGTGGCCTAGCGCTCTTTTACCGTACCGTTGGCCGTCGCCATTTTCAACCACCTGTGTGGGATTACATAAAGAGAGCGTGTTTCTGGTCATTTTGTTTCGTGCGGACCCTGTCGTAGTAAGGTAGTCCCCTTGGGCCGCATGGAGTTCTGAAAAGGATTTATTGGGCATGCGTCATCGAACGCCTACACCCTTGGAGACTTGGTTCTTCTGGATTTTCTTTTGGTGTTCGGTGTTGGAGTCACTTTCGAGCTCGCGCTTTGCGGTTTAATAGTCGACTTGGCTCCGGCATCGGCATTGATTGAGGACTTCGGTGGACTGAGTTTTTCCTATTACTGATCATGACTATTTTGACAGTTTCTGTCACAACCATTTCCCTTTTTTTTTGGTGGTTCATCCTCTTCTCTTGGGTACTCATACCAGTTGTGGGATCCACACAATGCGCCGATCTCGTGACGCGCAGCGTGCCCTCTTCAGGTAACCCTTGGGTGGGATTTTGGACTTCCATTTCTATACCCCCCCCCCTCCCTGTGTTCTTTTGGAACGGTTGGTCGGAAGTGTCCACAGGTGTAAGACCTATTTTACCCGATTTTGACGCAAACAATTTACGTATTTTCTACTGGCGTATCCAGTCTTTCTTCTTCCTCTTCTCTCTTCCCACCTTTGCACCCTATCTGGTGGCCAGTGTGCGTAATCCCTTTGGGGGTGCACTCTATCGTATCGAATGTTTTTTTGTTTTGTTTGTTTTTTTGTTGTTGCGTTTTCGTTTGAGTTCTCGTTAAATCGTCGCAAAATGCCTCGTTGTTTTATAAGAGACTTCGGGGAACTCTCTTTCAAGTAAGGGGAGTGTTAAGTCATTTTGCTATTTCAGATGCTTAATTGCATTTCACGCCGTTAGTTAGGTCATTTTGGTATTTTGAATAGCCGCCTAAGCTTAGAGCAGCGCGCCCGTATGCTAAGCCCTTTTAGCTCTTTATTTGGCTCCATCGCCTAATTCCAGAATCACGATTTCGCACATAGTTAGCCTAAAAAGCAGTATTTGTCGTCGGTTGGAGCTCTCCTCTGATGGCGTTTTTCTGAATTTTGAATAGCACGCTGTGGCGGCGTGATACCAGCGTGGCCCGCATTGGTTTGTTTCATTTAGCACGCTGTCGCGGCGTGATACCAGCGTGGCCCGCATTGGTTGGTTTCATTTCATCGCCTTGCGATTCGCTGTGGTTTAGTCACGTGGGGGACGCGGCCAAGGTGACCTTTTGCCAACGCTTCCCTCGGGGATTCAGCCGAGAGCCGTCGTTAAAACAAGAGGTCGGATGGTGTATGTGAGTTCGTGCGGCGCTCCCGCCATTATGGCGGGGGCGTCAGTCGTTTTCCCGTCGGGTGCTGCTTCAGCGGTTATGTTGCGGGCGTTTTCGCCTTGAAGGAGTCTTCCAGAGCCCGTTGGAGAGAACGCTTGTGTGTGGTGGTGGTGGTGATTCGAAATTTGTCGAGTGATCTTCGGCGTAACGTGGGTGTTTTGGAGCCCAGTTCCTGCTACTATTAGTGAGGGGTCGTGCCCCCTTCATCTCGACCTACGAGGATTTGGTTCAGCAGAACGAGTGAGGCCCCCATTATTTTCGTCGTCCCGTTGTACGCGTCTTGACGCGTCTCCCGTCGCCATTGAGGCGGTTATGCATTCACCCCCTTTCGCCGTTGTAACACCGAAGGTACCTACCACCTACGATTGCAGCTCGTCGCAACTCAGCTGTACCAGGCTCCCTCGCCGCCCACGCATTAAGGTATGTGCCTTTAACCTGATTACCGCTGTGAACGCGAGTGTTACTCATTACTATTCATTACTACGCTAGTGTATTCATTCAGACTGCAGACAGTTCAGGCCGTGAAGGCTACTGTAAATCGTCGCTGCCCTTGCCTAAGGCAATGTGTATCTTTGTACCTATTCACTACTACGCTAATGTATTCATTCAGACTGTAGACAGTTCAGGCCGTGAAGGCTAATGTAAATCGTCGCTGCCCTTGCATAAGGCAATGTGTATCTTTGTACCTATTCACTACTACGCTAATGTATTCATTCAGACTGCAGACAGTTCAGGCCGTGAAGGCTAATGTAAATCGTCGCTGCCCTTGCATAAGGCAATGTGTATCTTTGTACCTATTATTGCTGTTCACTAATGTTCAACATCTGTCGTTAAGCTTAGAGCGCGCGTGCCAGCTGGTGCCCTTAATTATAGAGTAAAGTTAGACACAGGGCGACGCATTCTGCTACCCCATTGTAACTCGAAGTGAAATATATGATTGGTTGGTTAAGGGAACTATTGTTTGTTTCGGTTTGTGCATGTTCTGTTACAGATAGACGCCCCTTTATTGTACGAATTATTGTACGACGGAACGAGGAAGCTGTGAGCGTGCAGGTGAGTGAGACAGCTGCGTAGTCGTGGTCGGATGGACACCTAATCACAATCCTTGCTTAAGGCAATCCCGAAGTTGTTGTTTGACCTTGCAACTCTTGAATAATCTTATTGGCGGAGTATTTTTGCATGCTTCGCTCCCGTCTAACCGTCCAGGCCCGGTTAGCCGGGTTAAGACAGGCTTGGTGGCGCCCTCATAATTTCGACATACCCTGTATATATTATGCCACAACGCGCTTGCCCAGAACGTATCGTGTGACTCACGCCCGACTCCCTGAGCGTTCCAGCCGTGGCCTATTAGCCTATTTCGAACCGATTTCAGGGCAAGTGTGTCATGTTTTCAGGACTGATTCCGTGGTGCGATGCTCACCTTGGGTGGGTGTCGTAAAGTCCTTTTTATACCGTAACAAAGTCTTCTTCTAACAAGCGTTTGTTTGGTTGTTTATACCCACTGATAATCTTTACTTGATTGTTATCATTAAGACATAGTCTGACTGATACTATTTCCATATTGGTGACTTGGTCTTTTGGTAGAGCAGTTACAGGTAGCTGTTTCTTGGCGACGATTGCCACCCCTCCTGAGGCAACAGGGTCTGGACGATCGAAACGAAAGATTGTATATCCTGGGATTTTGAAAATTTCTGATTGTTTTAGATGTGTTTCAGTGATACAGCATATGTCTATATTGTGTCTGTTTAGGAAAGCTGTAAAAGTTGATTTTTGTTTCTTTATGCCATTGGCATTCCAATTAGCAATTGATAAATTATTGATTGTTCTTAGATTATTTACTGCCATTGAGTAATGATAGCATTAGCGAAGAAATGAATGATTTTATTTGATCAAAATAGGGCGTTATGTAGTCTATGATTGTCTGTATAAATGATTTTAAGTTATTATTTTCTAAATTTGATGATAGTTGGGAGTTTGTAGTCTGATTTCGATTTGTAGATGTAACTGCATGTGCGTAAGGTCTTGGATTTTTGTTGAGAGTAAAAGTATTACTAGCCTGTATATTTTCGTTGATGTTTCTTCTTGAGTTACCTGTATGTGTTTGGTTTCTTTTGTTAATTATATTACGGTAATATTGGCATCCTTTATAATTAGCAGGATGAAATTCCCCGCAGTTAACGCACTGGGGCTTGGTGTCGATATTTTTTGGGCATTGAGTGTAGAGATGGTTGCCTGTGCATTTAACGCACCTTGGATCCAATCGGCAATAGTTTTTTGTATGCCCGTATCTTTGGCAACGTGTGCATTGCGGGATATCTCTTGTTTTGTGTCGCGGTTCTACTTCTATTACACAGTGAAACAATCTGTCGAGATTGAAAATTTCAGTTTCTGTGCCATTCTTTTTCAGCTGGATGACGCAGAGGGGCATCAATTTTTTCTCTTTATTTTTCATACGCATAACGTTGATTACCGGATACTTTTTTGTGATTAGTTCTTCTTTTATTTCTTTTTCGGTAATTGCGATGGGTACGTTTCTCATTACTACTTCCAGGTTGGATTCTTCTTGGTTTTGATAGGTATGATATTTAATATTATTATCATCATAGTATTTAGTTAAGAGGCGATAGTTTTCTATGGATGTAAGGTTTATTCTGAGAAATTTACCTTTATAATTTGTAGTAAATTCGTTTTTTATTACCGATTGGATGTCTTTTATCACTTCATTGTATTTATCAGCATAATGCAAATAAATCGGTGGAATTTTTTGTTTTACTGTGGTAGATTCGTTTTCTGCTATATTCTGGCTACTGCTAGGTAAATAATATTTGTTTAATTTTAGAAGTGCCTCGCTGTCAAAGGCATATTTTTTATTTGTATTTTCGGCGGGCGGACTACTAAAGGGTCTTTTGTTATTTTCACCGCTAGGAAGTGAAAAGTCAATATCCATATTTGTTGGCATGGTTTTATTTACATTATTTGAGCTGATTTCTTGTTGGAAGTGTTGCGATGTTTTGCTATTGTTAGGATTTGATGAGGTTATCAGGTTGCCTTGATAAATTAGTGTAGGTTGTTTGATGTGGCTGTCCCGTGACATTGGGGTTACAGATAGTTGATATCAATGAGGCCGGCGGCCTCTCGGCCGCAGGTGGTTTGTTGAATAAAGGTGACCACAAGTAATGACTTATGTTTAATAAATACCTTATCAGTAAGTTATGGTTTAGTTCAGTGTTGTAATTACACAGCTACGCACTGGCTTCACAAAATACGTCTGTCCACAATGAATACTCGCTTGGAACTAAATAACAAGCAAGAGGGAAAAAGTAAAATACAAAACAGTAATTATTTTAATAAATTAATTAATAATTATGTCAATGTAAAAAAGTAGATTTGTCAATACCTGGTTTGAGAAGGTGTGGAAATCAGTTTGACAGCAAGTGTCATTAAATATAATTTGAAATTCAACTAATAGAGACCTAGATTTGGCGAACCGCCCTTGAAATAAGAGTACTTGATTTGTAAGCAATTATAGTTTAACTAACGGGGCATTGTGTTAATTAAGAGCAAGCTTAAAGTAAAATATTGAATACATAAATATATAACATAAGGTCACCCAACGTGGTGCAATTTTAATACATAATTAACAATTATGCAGGCGAAGAGGAGCTAGCATTCTTTAACAATATATATGAAATAATGACAGTTATATACTGTGGTATCCGCATTCTAGCATTATTTATTTGTTACTGCTACCTGTACTTGAGTTGAGCTTCTCTTTTAGAATATTTTAAGCTACTTGAGTTTACGATTTTTTTAAATGCCTGAATACACTTGTGTTTACTAGGTAAAAATCCGTTGGCGTCCTTTTATCCGAGTACTTTAAAGAACTGTGCACGCCGTCTCCTTTGAGCTAGTTTCGGCCGGAAATTGTATCCAAGTAGTTACAAGTATTTTTTGAGAGAATAGCCTAACTGTTGGCGTTGTTATGAAAACAAAAATTTTGGCGCCCAAGGTGGGAATTGATTTTTGTAAATGTGACCGGCACTTGTTCGAAATTTTAATTTGCTAAATTGGTGCAGATCTGAAAATAAATGTTAAACACTGCTCGCTAAATTTGTTTGCTGACAACACATTAGTTTGGGTAACTGCTGAAAATACTACTGATACTGTCAACAAAATAATACAGATCTTGAGAGAATATCATAGTGATTAGAAATCAGTAAACTACAATTAAATATTGCCAAAACAAATTGCATAATTGTGTCAAATAAAATTAATAGAGAAAATATATCTGTTAAAGTAAAAATGGACGGTCTAGAACTAGAAGAAGTGCCTGAAATTAAATATCTGCGAGTCATTATAATAATAATAGACTGACTTTTCGTAGTAATACAAGTTTTATCATTAAGAAAGTTCCTAAAAGAATAGGATTTTTTAAGAAGAATAGCTAGTAAATTAAGTATTATGTTTTATATTTAGGTCCCACATCAAAGAAAAAAATCTTTTAACAAAAACTGCCATTTAACAAAGCTTTCTATTTCATAAATAAACAAAAGAAAATGTGAAAGATCAAAGTTGGCCGAGGATTTTCAAATTTGGTATAGTGGCAAAGATGTTGATACTAAACAACTTTTCTTAATAACATTTTGTCGTATTTTTCACATAAAAGGCATGTTACTCTACAGCAAAATAGGTTTTTTGAAAATTTCCAAGACATACTTGATTTTTCAAAACTGAAATTATGTTCGAAATTTGCCTTTAATCAAGCAGGGCTGAACCCCAAAAATTAAACATTTAAATCAAGTATTTTTTACATTTTACAAGGGTCGTTTCACCTATCCGGAGACACACTGTATACGTGTGTAGCAGATCGAGTGGGATTGCATGGGTAACTTTCTTATAATTGAAGATAAGGATTTTGTTAAATGGACAATGTTTTGCAGTTTTATATATTGATTTAAAATCTGTTTGCAAGAGTTCAAATTGTAGATCCCATCAGAATTTATTTAAATAAACTAAAAAATGTCATTTTCTTGTATGTCACATATCTTCTTAAGTATAAGAGATACGAAAAAAAGTTTGACATAAAAGTCACTGTTTTCGATGTGACCAATTTAAAATTGATGTCGAATAAAAATTCTAGGTGGCTGCTTTTGAGGTACTTGTATCAACTTTCTTAAATTAAATGGGTGCCATATTGGATTTTTAAGTTACTGAATAGAATTTTTTATTCTATTTTCAACAGTATAAGACAGGGGTCGGCAAACTACGGCCCGCGGGCCATATCCGGGCCGCCGTCTGTTTTTAATCCGGCCCGCAGGTTAATATTGTTTTTACACGAAAAAATGTAAAATAAATCAAATTACGCGCTATAACCACTGACATATATAAATGGACTGATTAAAGTAATCGAAATTTTTCTAGATGAGAAAAACTGCCCACAGCCACTATTATCTAACAATGAATGGCTATGGAAATTAGCATTTGCTGCAGACATCATGGGATATCTTAACAAATTTAACTTAAAATTACAGGGAAAAACTCATATGTGAAATGTATTCTACCGTAAAGTCATATCGCCAAAAATTTGCCTTGTTTGAAACACAAATCACATTAACCAAGTTTAACCATTTTCCATGCTGTAAAAATGTTCAAATATTAACGAAATCCTCATTCCCAAAAAAAAAAAAAAATCCCCGCCTTTATATTTTCAGAACTTAAATTACAGTCACAACAGCGTTTTTCGGATCTTGATCCAAGAGCAAAAGACATTTCCATATTTCAAAATCCATTTAGCTCTACAATTGAGGAGCTTCCGTCAGACCTTCAATTGGAATTGTATGAACGGCAAAATGATGTTTAAAGACCTAATTCTATAAAAATATCTTTCGGAAGATAAATACGGTCAATTAAAATTATATGTTCGGGGATTTATATCTATATTTGGGAGTACTTACCAATG
The DNA here is from genome assembly GCA_940337035.1 of Agriotes lineatus. NCBI lineage: Eukaryota > Metazoa > Arthropoda > Insecta > Coleoptera > Elateridae > Agriotes > Agriotes lineatus. Next base: position 93,084 of record CALNHX010005393.1, on the reverse strand, counting down.
TGAAAGGACATTTTCGAAAATGAAGTATGTAAAGTCGCAATACAGATGATCATTTGCAAACAACGTTAATGATGGGATGTACTAATTTCGCACTTCAGTATAATGAAATATTATCTCAGAAAAAACAATTACATTCATGGCATTAGTACGAAATGTAAGCAGTTCTATAATACGTTTCTTAATAGATGGAAACATTTTATTCGTTTTTTTGTGTGTTAATATGTATAGTATACATATATAAATATTATGTAAAAATATCACTACTAGGGTTTCCAAGTCCCGGGACCAAAAGTGTTTTCGGGACTTACGAGCTAAATTTCAAGTCCCGGGCCTAGTCCCGAAGATCCCGAAAAGGGAAATAGTGTTCAGGTGAAGTTTCTGAATGCAATTTCCAAAGAAAAACTAGTGTTTTAAGTTAAATAAAGTATTCCTGTGCTGATAATTTGCGTTGGGGCTCGTCTACAACTTCATTGCTTTCTTCTGGTACTAAAAATGTCTGTCGCTCTTCATCTTTTGCTTGTGTTTGAACTGCAAAGTGCTTGTGTAAACCTTTCGTTAAGCTGCCTCTGATTATGATAATTTTGTAGCAACCAACTTTACATTGTTTTATCTTCAATATATAAAATGGTTGCAATATTGACTTCAAATCGTTATTTTTTTTAATATAGAATGAAGATAGGTTGCGAATCGGAATTCATTCTAATTGTAACTTTAGCAGACAAATAACGAACACACTTAAAACCCAAAAATATAAATTAATCAGCTTCTCCGCACATATCTAAATCCAACAAAAAAAACAAACAAATACATAAATTGAAGAGTATTTGCAAATGTGCCTGAAACAACATACGAGTTTAATTCTAACCTACCGAAAATAATACATCTCCATCTTCGTTCTCTAATATCGAGTATACGCATACGCACGCATGTTTACATGGTCCCGGGACTTCGCCTGTTCTGGCTGTGGTCCCGGGTCTCGGTTTTTGTGGTAGAATCCCGGGACTGTCCCGGGACTGGAAACCCTAATCACTACCTAATAAAATAAATGAACCTTTTTTTTTGTTGCTCTATGAGTAAAACTTCCCATGTAAATGTCTTCGAGTTTACTATCTGGCCAGCCGAGCCTACACATTTTACGTTCTGGCCCTTTCCAAAAAAAGTTTGCCGAACCCTGGTGTAAGATAACGTATGACTGAATAAAAAATTCAAGTCAAATTAATTATTTTTACATTTTAATCGAGTAGGCTTACATGGATCCAAACAAAAACAAACAACATTTACTTAAAAAACATAATGTAATCCTGATAATCACATGAAATGATCAAAATACTCGCCGTTGTTAGCTAAACATGGTTGACATTCACAAGTTAACTCTCCTTAATTGGAATGCCAATGGGTTAAGAACCCAACGGTCAACTTTTATTTCATTCATCGCCAGACACGGCATTGACATCGCTTGCATTACCGAAACGCATCTAATTAAAGATGAAAGATTCACTATACCAGGATATCATGTTTTTCGAAAAGACAGAGAAACTGCAGTAGGATGGGGAGGATCTGCAATAATTATAAAGCGAAACATTGTTGCAAACTCAATTGAACTGGAAGATGTTCATCAGATAGAAGCTGTAGCAATCAAAATAACTATGATGAACAATTCTCCACTTAAAATAGTTTCTGCGTATAAGCCGCCCAATAACCAACTGAATCACAATGAACTCAATAACATTTTCACAGATTCTCTTCCCACAATATTAGCTGGCGATCTCAACTCCAAACACACGAACTGGGGTTGCAGAACAAATAATTCAAATGGAGTCAAGTTAAATAATATCACTTCACAGTTAGCAGTTCAGATATCGGCACCCCTCGAATATACCTATTTCCCCTATAGATATAATCAATTGCCAGATATTTTCGATATCATATTACATAAAAACCTTACCGTTCCAATAACTCAGTCTGTCCTAATTGAACTTGATTCAGACCATTTGCATGTAGTATTCACTCTAAATTGTGCCGCTCACTACTATCCCAAACTCCCAAAATTAATAAATGGACCAATTGACTGGGAACATTTCCGAGTAACAATGGACAGTCGGATCAAATGCCCAACAAACTTAACGTCACAGGAAGATATAGATAGTGGAATAAAATCTTTCCAAGAAGCAACCACTGACGCAGTCCAACAAGCCACTGTAACTACACGACCTCGTAGACCATCGAATGACTACAATCCCCCAATACATATACAAAAAATCATTAAAGAGAAACATATCGCACGTAGACTTTGGCAAAATACCAGAGACCCACAAGTTAAATCCCGCCTTAACAGATTGATACGGGCTGTAAAAAATGAACTGGATAAATTCAGAATAGAATCTTACAATCTTTACATAGAATCGCTTAATCCAGGGGACCCCAATATGTGGAGAGCTACCAAAAAGATCCTAAAACAACCCACCATTATTCCACCGCTTCGAACTAACGATGGTAGTTACACAGAAGATGCAGACAAATGTGAATTGTTTTCTGACCAGTTAGAAAACGTATTTACTACTACATTCGATGACAACAATGTAAATCATATTAACCACGTAGAACAGGAAGTAATCAGCATAAGAACAAACGATATAGAACTCACAGACCCAGCATCTCCTTTAGAAGTCAAGCAATATATTAAAGCACTTAAACAAGAAAAGCACCTGATATAGATCTGATACCCAATATCCTTCTTAAAAATTTGTCAAACAAATCTATAGTGTTTCTAACAGCCATATTTAACGCCTGCTTACGAATTGGATATTTTCCAACCACCTGGAAGCATGCAGTAATTCTACTATTTCCTAAACCTGGCAAGCAGCGCAATGATCCAGCAAATTATCATCCAATTAGCTTGTTGTCAACCGTTTCCAAACTCCTTGAAAAAATCATCCAATCTCGATTGAAAGAGTTTTTAGAGGTAAACAACATACTTCCACAATTTCAGTTTGGTTTTAAAAGTTCCCACTCGACAATTCATCAAATATTGCGCATTACTGAGAAAATTGAGGAAGGATATGAAAACAAAATGCACACTCTAGTAGCATTTGTGGATGTGGCCCAGGCGTTTGACCGTCTTTGGACAGCTGGTCTAATATATAAATTAATGACCACAAACACGCCCTCTTACTTACTGTTGATCATAAAATCATTTCTCACTCATCGAACTTTCCACGTTAGAATCAACTCGCATAACTCATCAGTTCGCAGCATTAACGCAGGGGTTCCGCAAGGGTCCATATTAGGCCCCATCCTTTTCAATCTTTTTACGTCGGACGCACCAGAAATTGTCAATGCAGATTTAGCTATGTATGCTGACGACACAGCTATAATTACTCAAGACCCTGACATTACTCGAGCAGCACGAAAACTACAAACAAGTGTAGATCAATTAAATCTGTGGTTCCATAACTGGTGTCTAAAAATAAATGCAAACAAATGTGAATGCAAAATTTTTACTTTTCGGAGACCTCAAGATCCACCAAACATAATCATCAACAACACCTCTATACCCTGGAATCCTAAAGATAACGCCGTTCGCTATCTAGGAATTTACTTAGATCGAAAATTAAACTGGAGTTATCACATTAATAAGAAGCTGTCGGAGTCATATGCTAGACTAAGCATGCTTTACCCGGTTTTGAACAAGAAGTCACCCCTCAGGATAAAGTGTGGAAATCTTATATACAGTTCGATTATTAGGCCGATCTTCACCTATGGTTGCAGCATATGGAGCGCAACTTCAAAGACTAACATGAACAAACTGCAAGTATTGCAAAACAAGGTGTTGCGCATCATAACCAATGCACAGTGGTTTGTTAGAAATTCCCAAATACACAGAGAAATAGGTATTCCCACGGTACAAGAGTTTATAACGAAATCTGTAAAGAATTTTTATAATAATATTGACCAATGCAGCGGTGCAGTACATTATAATATAGGCAGAAAACAGCTACACAATAGATTAAAAAGAAAGTTACCGGTAGATCTCATAAATGATGACAGTGAATAATAATAATAATAACCCTAAACACCGTTGCATCCTTACTAGACATTTAATCATCATTGTGCCAGATACATTGCGCGATAAATTCCTGAAATTGTAAAACTTAAATATTAGTGATTGTGGTGTCCAAACCAGACAGTGATTTTCGTGATACAAACATTAATGAACAATGCCATGAATAGCACATAATGCTGAACTGGCAAAAGACGAGAACAAGAGGTTGACACCATTTGACATGTAAGCCTACTTGATTAAAATGTAAAAACAATCAATGTTACTGGTATTTTTTATTCAATCATACGTTATCTTATATAGTTGAAACGGGAATAAAATATTCTATTCAGTAACCTGAAAATTAAATATGGCGCCCATTTAACTTAAGGAAATTGATACGAGTACCTCAAAAGCAGCCATCTTGCAATTTTGTTCGACACCAATTTTAGATTGGCCTCATCGAAAACAGTGACTTTTATATGAAACTTTTTTCGTATCTCTTTTACTTACGAAGATATTTGATATACAAGAAAATGACAGTTTTTAGATTTTTTTTTAATAACTTGTGGCTGAATCGTAGTTGATCCATTGCTGCTTAAAGTGGGGTTTAGTTTTAATAATAAATGAAGGACTTGAAGTCTTCCCCACGAATTCGTGGGGAAGACTTCAAGTCCTTCATTTATTATTATTAACTTCTGGTTGGTTCGACATTTTGAACTTTTTCAAACAGATATTAAATCAGCATATGATACTGCAAAACGTTACCTCTTTAACCAAATCTTCATCTTCAATGATAAGAAAGCTACCCGTGTAATCCCACACGATCTGGAGCACACTGTATACAAAACAGTAACGGTCCAAGCACACTCTTCTGAGGTACGCCGATAATCACAGCAGGGGACGTCGATACTTTGGAAACTAATTTCACACTTTGTGTTCTATTACTTAAATACCTTTTTATAAATTTAAAGAATTTCGGTCAAAATTATGTTATTCCAGCTTACCACAAAGGATCTCATGATTAATAATAGTATCAAATGCTTTGCTGTAATAAACTAAAACAAAGATTGAAGTTTTTCCTTTATCACATGCGTTAATAATTTCATCGGTAATATGAACTAAAGCAGATGTTAATCTCTGAAACTTCTTTGTGGCGTGAATTCATAATTCATTTTCTTATATGGGTAAAAATTCATTGGAGGTTGGTCGTTTTTTCTTCCAGTGAAAAAAAAAAAAAAAAAAAAAAAAAAAAAGATAAGTTCTTGTCAGTTTTAATTGTTATTCGTTGATAACGAGGGCAGATTGTCCCTCGAAACGTTCGTTGTTAATATTTTCGTTATTTAATATTTTAATTTGCAGAGTGGCGAAATACCCATATAAGAAAATGAATTAAAGCAGATGTGCTGTGTTGACGCCTAAAACCTGATTGTATGTTTGGTATTATATTGCATTTATCGAAATAAGAACGAAGTTGCGCGTCCACTATTTTCTAGTACTTTTGATAACGTTGGCTCTATAGTCATTATACTCTCTTGGATCTTTGTTTTTACACAACTCCTCAGATTTTTTATTAATATTAAATGATTTAAGAGTTTTTCGTAAAGTTTTAGATTGATTTTGCCTTGAAACGTATTCTCTGTAAGCTTTTTTCTTTTTTAATTGCGAGTTACCTCATCACGACTCTGAGCTCCCTTTGTTTAGAATTGCTAGCTTGCAACCTTGAGGAGCCACGTGTAACTTCCTGCTGGAGTATCCGTAGATAAGGTTTATCTTAATAGATTAGAAATATTATATAAGTTAGCGGTATTGTATTTTCTCTTCAGTACTTACCTAGTACAGAGCTTAACACGCTTGAAGTAAGAGATTGTCTTGCGAAGCCTGTTCTAACACTCCAATGTATTTATGCATTGTCTTTGTTTTTAATTCGTTTCGGCGGCTGTTTAATTTAACTTGCGAGTTTTATTAAAAGGCCGCCGAAACGACTTTTTAAAAAACGTTTATTTTTATTTTACAATGAAATATAACATTGGAAGCACACAGCTAGCCGCCGGACAATTTCTTACATCTAGCTATGATACGAACACAATGGAACTTATCGACTGACTGGAGCTTAACTTAGAGGTGCAAGCTACTAGTATATATACTATGCCTAATCAGCTAAGATAAGCGTTATCTCTAAAAGGGAGCGTGAGACAGGAAGCCACGTGCGTTCAAGGTTGCAGACTTGCAATTCATTATAAAGAAGCTATTATTGTTCAAGGTTGCAAGCTTGCAGTTTTACACAGGAGACCATTGTCTATTCATAATATAACACGTCCGCCGATAAAATGTTCAATGGGTGGTATTCAAATATGCCTCCATTGAACTTACAAAGAGAAAAGAAAAGAAAATTAAACTTATGCATTTACGTTATCTGGTTCAAAATCTTTATTTAGAAATCTAATAAGTTTAATCTTCATTGTGTTTCTATTATAATACAAATACAATATAGAAATTATTAACATAAGAATAGTACACAGAGTAAATATAATTGCAGACACACTTAAATTATCAGATTTAATAAAATTAACAGGTTTTAACAAATTTTCATATTTATTAAGCTTAATTCGGTCCTCAACCAATTTCTGGGTGTCAACTGGTATCAAGTCAATCTTTGAAACATTTATGTGGTTTGATTCAGGAATTATTAAGCGGTCAATGTTTGAAATTTTTAAATTAACAATTTCATTTGAGGTTCTTTTTGCGGTGAATAACATGTGTTTTTGATTTATTGAAACAAGACAGTCTGAACTGAGGTGTAAGAGGTTAGTGCCAGATATTCCTTTTCTAAAATTCTGATTTTTACATTTGACGTCCAATATTGCTTCAGATGGGGAAGATATTAACCATGTCGCAGGATTTATTTGTGATATTTTGATTTCTGTTAAATTGAATAAATAAGGGATACATGTTTTATTTTTATTAAATGACAGAAGTTGTGTTTCGCACAATTTGTCGTTGGGGATTTCAAAGTAGTTATTTTGATTACAAAAGTAGGTGTCTAAAGTTATAAGTTTACAATGACTTATTTCAATGGGAATGCTGTTTTTAACGTTAAATAATAAAGTACTATAAGTAGGTATAATCATACGAAATTGATAATTTTGGATAAAAATCGGAAATGGTATTAATTGTATCATTTGATAATCGTTAGTTTTGGAAGTAAGAGGTATTTCGAATATAAATGTAATTCTGTTTTTAACTTGATAAACTTTTGTAATGATAATTGACTCGTATAAATGTAAATACTGTAACTCTGCAGGATATGGAATAGTTAAAGCTTTTTCTGGTATGCTATTGAGATACGTCGAAATTTCATTTAGATTTTCAATTAAATCGTCATTATCAATTAATGACATATGCATCTGTTGATTTTGGGCAAAAGTTAATGCATTTTCTAGTTCCAAACAAGTGTTAATAAGTAGTTGCAAAAATTGAATTGCTTCTAGCAAGACTGTTTTTAAGGAGTATGTAGCGAGATTTTTGCCTAATTCCTCATTTTGTAAAATTATTTTATTTATATTTCTGTCTAATAATTCTTGACTCTTTGCTATATCATTGATTACTGAGATGGTATCATTTAAAATTTTAGTTTGTTCTAATATAACGTCATTTTGAATTTTATTGCTTTCTTGCAATTTAGTAATCATAGATTCATATCTGACTCCATCGTTGGCGTCGAGGTTTCCAGTTAAAAATTTGAAAGCGGATCCAAGTCCATCGAAAAGTCCTCTTTTATTAATTTTGTGTTTAACATCAGGAAATAATTGACTTAAGAGTTTATCTGTTTTTTCAAGATATTGTTTTAATATTATGAGTAAATTGTTATGATTGATAATAACATCATCAATCCTTTTAAATTTTGTATATTCAATAACGTAACTTTTATTTTCAAGTAACGGTATTATTTTCATTAAATTAGTTCTAAGTGTGTCATAATTAACAAATATAGGGGTATAGTCTACATTTCTAATAAGCGTCCATTCGCTTTGTTTAAGCACTACGTTTCCTAAGTTTAGAGGATATAATCCAGGATTATCTTTTAAATTTTTAATAATAATATCGCTCTGTATAACTAGTGATTGAGTCAGCAGGGTACAGGCGATGAAGAGTGTAGTAATCCTGAAAAAGAGAGAGCAATAGTTCCTTTTAGTCAGGGTGTTTTATATTTCCATATTTTTTAAAAAATTAGATTTAATTTTGAATTTCAATTTTACTTCTGAAATTAGTTCTAACAAATATTTTTTCATTTAATTGGAATGTTTGATTTTTCCGAATTGGTTTTAATTTTAAATTTTATCTTTACTTCTGAAATTTATTTTAAATAATACTTCTTCGTTTAATTGAAATGTTTGATCTTTCTGAATGGGTTTTAATTTTAAATTTAATCTTTACTTCTGAGATTTGTTTTAATAAATACTTTTTCGTTTAATTGAAATGTTTGACTTTTCTGAATTTGAATTTAATTTTAAATGGTTGTAAAGGTTTTTCTTTGTTTTCCTTTAGCAATATCAATTATAAAGGTATGTTGCTGTGAACATCTTAGTTTTAACGCGAGAAATATTGTGATTATTAAAATTGTAAATACTAGATTAATACAAGCTTAGGTCTTGTTTGTTAAGTATAATTTTTATTTGAGTTTTTTCTGATTTAAATGATTTTAGTCTTAAGTTTTTTCTTAAGATGTTATTTTTTTAAAATACTTTTGATATTTGAAGTTACTGATTTATTTATTAGAATTTATTTGTAATACTTAAAGTTTTTCAAAAATTCAAGGGTGTGAACAATCTTATTTTTTTCTTTAAACACACGGTTAAAAATTTAGTTATTTTGGCAAAATTTTTGATAAATGTTCTTTAGTAGACTATTTGGTTAAAAATTATTTTATTTAGATTTTTAAGTGCTGGGAAATTTTGATTATTGAATTTTTAGATGAATCTGATTTTATTTCTACTTTAGAAGGAGCTATATAATCTAAATATTTTACAAATTTATGTTTGAATTACTAAACCTTATGAGTTGACTTTTCGTCAGTTTTGAAATTATATGTGCATTGATTTTAGTCTTAAATTGTTTTTTTAAATTGTTATTTAAAATAATTATCCAAGATACTTTTAATGTTTGGAGTTTTTATATTAAAGTTGTTAAAAAATTGTTATTTAAATTAATTATCTAAAATACTTTTAATGTTTGAAGCTTTTATATTAAAGTTGTTAAATCTGATAGACTGATTTTTGTTGAGCTCATAATTTTTATTTTTATAAGATTAAGGATTATAAATATTAATTTCTTGTATTTCATTTAAAGTATTAATTACGCTTGTTTTAAATTGATTATTGTATGGTTTCAATTGCTGAAGGCTTAGTCATGCCTTTTTCATTAAATTTTAATTTTGGTGTTATTTTAGTTACATTTTTTTTTATGCTGATAAATTTTACGAAAAGTTCTGTACACAGGGTTAACTGTAGGTTTTGTTGAGAAAAATAAAAATCTTAATTTTTAGGTTTTGAAAAATTACATTAGTTTCACTTTTTTTGTTTAATTTTTACGGGTTGTAATAAAATGGTATCGTAGCTCTTTCTGTCTGAATGTGCATCCATTTATAATCTATTCGTGCGGATAATTTTGAAAGTAAGTCGGATCCAATAAGTCCTATATAGTCTGGGTTAAAATTATATAAATAACATGTATGTGTTCCGTTTTCATAAAAAAGACTGGGGATTGGTAAATCTGCAATTAAGTTATGTTGAGAAATTCCATGAGATGTAATTATCTCGAATTCTGTTTCATAAATATAATTTGGAAAATGTTGTTGTACAAATTCTGGAGAAATTATTGTTTGTGAGCTACCTGTATCAATTAAAAGTTTATCGCCGGTGGCGGGAATTATAATATAAGGAAGGTTTGATTTTGGATTTATATTAAAAGTTAAAATATTCTTTTCCGAGGCTCTTAATGAAAATTTACTGTATCGTTTGGATCTGGATATTCGAAATAATCTGGGGTGTGATCTAAGTCTTGTGAATTATCAGGGTCAGAATATTCCTGAAAGTTTTCGTTAAAATTTTCTGGAGTTGAAAATTCTCCATTTTCAAATAAATCTTCTGTTAAGTCTTCATATTCATCAGGAGGTTTTTCTTGATGGTAATTTAAATGATTAAAATTTCTATTAACGTTTTGAGAATTAGCTCGATATTTATTAGGAAAATTTGATTGTTGAGTAGTTGGTCTTTTTATAGTGCTAAAGTCCATAGGTTCTGGTTTATTTGTTGGTGAAAAATTTGGTTTTGGTGCAAATGCATTAAAGCTTGAATTTCGAGTTATTCTAGAATTATTAGGATTATTAAAATTCGTTGGATTTTTAAAATAGTTGGGATTTTGATTAAAATTATTTCGATTTTGTTGGAATGGTCTTTGCATAAAATTTGGGTTATTTAATTTAGATTGGTATGAATTTTGTGTTTGAATATTGGAAGTTAAATTTGATTTATTTAATTTCTGACTTTGAAAATTATTTTGATTTTGAGAATATCTGATATCAATTTCTTCTTTTACTATGCTTAACGCTTGTTCTAGTGAAGTTGGATTTCTACTTCTTACGAAGCTTCCTAAATTTTCATTTAGTCCACTTGTAAAAGTGCGAAGTGCTAAATCTTTGTTAGCCTTTAATTTATAAGTGATAATATCTTTTGATTCTTGACTCAGAGAAACTTTAGAATTATAAATTGCTAAATGAGTTCTAACTTTATTGAAAAATTCTATGGGAGAGTCTTTATTCTGTTTTAATTTAGTTAAATCAATTAAGAGATTCAATTCTGACCTTTGGTCGCCAAAATTTTCAATTAAGACATTTTTTAAGTCTTTCCAAGTATCATACTCGTAACCTGTGATTACTTCTAACGCTTGACCTTTTAATTTATTCCTTATCGAATTTAAAATTACTTGGTTGATATAATCGTTTGAATTTTCTGTGCAAAATTTAGTTGCAATGGTTTCTGCGGATCTGATAAATTCCGAAAGAGTGGCTTGATTACCATCATATGTGGGAATTTCATTTAATAAAGCTACATTAAAATGTGGGGGAAACAATGATGCGTTTTGATCAACCATATTTGGGTTGTTACAATTATTTAAAAATAAAATTCTAGGGATTGAATTCCTTGGTGAGCGTGATCGATCTCGTGACATAAAATTTTTACAATTGTTTCAAAATATAATTACAGGTGTTTTAACTAATGATTCAAGATAATAGTGATCTAAACATAAAAATTTTATAGACAAAAATTAATTTTGCTTTATTTGTTTCACTTATTTTTAATTTTTATTTATGTTAGTAAACAGTTTAACGACTAGGGGATGTTTAACAGGGGTACCTACGCGCAAGAACGCAAGCACAAATGCAAATTAAGCACACCTATTATGTGCAGCAATTGGTCTGGCTTACTACGTTCTGCCTGAACTTATAAATAAATATTTAAAACTATGTTAGTATAATTTTTAAAACTTTATATTAGTTAACTTTGTTGTTTTAGGCGAACGCTTTAATAATTATCACTTTTGAAAATTATATTACGTTACTTTGTTGCCTTTGAAATTTTTACTTTGTTGTTTAGGCGAACGCTTTAATAATTATTACTTTTGAAAATTATATTACGTTACTTTGTTGCCTTTGAAATTAAATATTTTGGTTTTGTTTAAAACTTAAAAATTATTACTTAGGCGAACGCTTTAATAGTCGTTACTTTGTTGCCTTTAAAATATACCTTTGCTTTTTCTCTAAAGCTTGAAAATTATTATTTTTTAAAATATACCTTTGCTTTTTCTCTAAAGCTTGAAAATTATTATAAAAATATGCACTTACATTGTGCGTTAAAATTGACGAACGGCGTGCGATCAAGCTACGTCCTGTTGTCTTCAAAAAGGATGCGTCGATCCTATTGATGTCGGCTGGCCTGCACAGAGGTCCTGAAGTCCGACTTGGATAGTCCAGCTTTGCGCTAGAGCGTTATCCAAAAGTTGTCCTGGGGTCGTCGTTGTTGACGTTGCCAATACCAGAGACTGATCCCAATGATCAAGAGTGGTCCCAATGACCAGATGGTTCCAATAACCACGGAGGAGCAGGAGCTGGGTCGACGGGCGCTTCTCACGATCGGGCGATGTTTGTCCCTGTTGGAGATGTCCGAAGATCCGCTGGGTGGTAGGTTTCGATTTGTGGCAAAGAGCTGAACCTCAAGGAAAGTTGCTGGTCGACTCGATGTTTGTAGTTTTCCAGGTTTTCCTCCACAAATCCTACCGACTGCGCCAGTTTTATTAAAAGGCCGCCGAAACGACTTTTTAAAAAACGTTTATTTTTATTTTACAATGAAATATAACATTGGAAGCACACAGCTAGCCGCCGGACAATTTCTTACATCTAGCTATGATACGAACACAATGGAACTTATCGACTGACTGGAGCTTAACTTAGAAGTGCAAGCTACTAGTATATATACTATGCCTAATCAGCTAAGATAAGCGTTATCTCTAAAAGGGAGCGTGAGACAGGAAGCCACGTGCGTTCAAGGTTGCAGACTTGCAATTCATATAAAGAAGCTATTTATCGTTCAAGGTTGCAAGCTTGCAGTTTTACACAGGAGACCATTGTCTATTCATAATATAACACACTACACCACTCAGTTATGTAATGGCTTCATTACCTAACTGAAATAGTGTCAAATGAATGACATAATGACTTTTGCCTACTAAAATATTTTTTAAAATGATGATCTGACAGTTTTCTTAAAGAACTTTTCTTAATTTTGGGCTGTTGTAGATACATGTGTGATAATGCACCAGTAATATACTTATGTGCTTACACACACTAGTATAGTAAATAACTATTATAATTATCATATTGTCGACGTTAGCAGCAACTAAGTCTGATAATTAACCACATATTGCGACCAATCATATTTTAAGAATACAGTTACCAATCACACGTTATAACGGAATTTTACAGGGAAAAAAACACGATACTTTTCTTGCCTTGTGTCATTGTTGCCATTTATACCAATGCTAAATTGACAGATAACTTGATGTTCCTCTGTAATATGTTTATTTAATTCTCCATCCGAAGTTCATTATTATTATTCCTACAAAACTCTGGTCTAAGAAGATTTTTATTTTTAGTATTCGCATTAATTTCTAGAAGGTATTTAAACTTGCTAAGCGCTCGTATCTTTTCGTCTATTTGTTCTCGTTTAATTGCTAGCAACCAATGCTTATGAAATAAAAATCTTTCCGACAGGAGTTGAGCAATCATGATATTTTACTGTTAATTAGTCGAACTAAAAGAAAAATAATAATACATATTGTGATACCTAATACGAGTATTATATTTCTTGGTTGAAATTTATTGCATCCTAATATGTTTACAATTAAAAATAGGTATACGTATAAGTTATACAGATTGACACCACAAGAGGTATAATTGTAGAAAAATTTTGGAATTCCAATTTGAGATTTAGAGATTACTCTTTGCTTGGATTTAAAGTAATTTTTCCGTCGACCTTTTTATAAAATGTGATTTTACGGACGCATATACCTACGAAACTGTCAATTTTTAGGACGCTATTATATCCGCAACAACTCTTATAATTCACACCCCTCTTTTAATTTTTTTTTCACATTATGGCGGTCAACGGAAAATTTTTATATGCACCTAGGACGAAAACTGTTTTTATGGCCTTGCCGTTTTCCCGTCCAGTGTTATTAGTAATCAACTTCAGCGTGGTTACATAAAAATAATTAAGTATAGTTTCGATTTTGTTGCAAATCAAAGAGGTCTTGGCAGTAGTAAAAACTATATTCTGATAAAGCACCTTTGCTGTTCTAAATACGGCAAAATACCGATAAGATTTGAGTACTTTTACGAAATACTCTGCTCCAATAAATAGGAACATGTTTTATCAGAAATGGTTATCCATAATGCAATATCATGCTTACTATGATAAACAAAGTCTATTTCTTAAAATGAAACTCAATAGAATATTTATTCATGATACAAGTTGCTAAATTGAAAGGTTTTAGGCACGCGACGTGGTTTGTGAAACGAGACCAAAGGTCGAGTTTGACATCGCTTCAAGTACCTGAAAACTTCTTATCAACGCGTATCATACAAGATTTTATCTACCTACTTTGCATGAAAATAATGAGAACTATTGAATTTTTACATTCCATTAATGTAAGACTCTGTCAGTCATCAGAAATAAAGGAGGCTGTTTCGACGATTTTTATAAGAAAAGAACAATGCAAAAACAGTGCCTTAATAGCCACGTCAAAACAACAGAGTAGATAATAGCTATTTATGGTACAAGTTGCTAAATCGATGTGTTTTAGGCACGCGACGTGGTTTGTCAAACGAGACCGAAGGTCGAGTTTGACATCGCTTCAAGTGCCTGAAAACTTCTTAGCAACGCGTATCATACAAGCTTTGATCTAATTTGGTGCTTTTTGAAGCTACATCTTTGCAGTCACCGTTGTTGCTTCTGTATAACAGATATTTTACATAATATTGTAGAAATATGTGCTTTAATTTTAAGCACTTACAGAATTCGTTAAGTGAAACAACTTTTCTATTTTTCATTTTCTAGAAAAGGCATATTTCTTAAACATAACCCTCCCTCCCCCCTCCCAAATGCGACAAGACGTTCATATCCTTGATTTATTTCTAATCCTATACGAAATGATTATGATAAATATCCGGCTTTGTAAAACAAACGTAGTTGTGACATAGAAAAGGGAAAAGCAGACCTAGCAAAAAGTTAATGGATAAGAAAGGTTTTGCTACACTATGTTAATATCAAGGGTCGGGTACAGCTATTCAATCGCGTGTAGCTATTTTAATGGAATATATTTCACAATATTATTTTTTTTATTTCTAAGACGTTTTTCGTAAAAATAATACTTGAAAATTGCATTCCATTTAGTGATCAGCTAAAATTAAGACATATATTTTTGTACTACTCTCTATAATAATTACACAGCATTAAGATAGAAATCTTATTTAGGAAATAAATTAATAGCATAATGATTTCTATCTTCAATTTGCTATAATTTTCTAGTATTCATAATACATACAAAATCCATGCTCGTTATTATTTTTAAAAATTTTCCGCTGTTTAAGAACATTAATATGCTATGTTTGATTAAATTACTGGCACTAATAATAGACAAAACAAAATACTAGACTCTCTTCTACCTGTTTATTTTACTTCTCATGTCAATTGTCTGTAAGTTTTAATCTTCACAAATTATTATAATTGCTGCTCTTTCAATTTTCTAAGGATTTCAACAATCATTTCCACCGGAATTATCAACAGTAATTGTAAATAATTCTTAGCAAATACTAATTTTGTTGTCTATATTTTAAAATGTCAGCCAGAATGTAATATTTGGTATCACAAATTTTCATATAGGTAATTATAGCACTAGGGTATATTGTTTTATTTGTAAATAGTTCATCAAATTTTATTCAAACTTTTTTAATGCTACTGCTAATGCTAATTAAGTCAGTTGATATTAAACGAATTAAAAAACAACTGCTCTGCAATGATAAAAGATAATATATCAAACATATATGTTTATTTAGGCTCAGTTCCACTTTTGAGAGCAAATATGCAACAACACTAAAATTCACCTATGTTTCAAATACGAAGCAATAGACAAACGAACATTTCTCTGTTCTCTAAACCACACCAACTTCTGCTTCAAACTCGGTATTTTCAAGCATTATGAAAGACTACCTCGACTAACATTTTGTGTTGTTTCTACACTATTTTCACAGTTTTAGATATTTTATAATTTCGCATTAGTATCATTTTTCGTTTTCTTAATATTTGCATCACCTTTCTCTTTGCAATCGAGACGATATATTTATGCTATGGTAGAGTTGAATGATATCAAAATATTGTTTTTGTCTAAATATTAAAAAACCCATGGTATAATTACTATTACCTCTATCAAAATCCAAGCCGTCAGCTCTATCTATCTGTTTAATATTTTCTATAAAATTATTTTGTTTGTCGCCCTAGAATGTCAAAGGAAAATTAATGAGACGTAGCGAAGATGTGGAATTATGTAGAAGGCTACTTTCCTACCATAAACCATAGCCTACGACTGATGTATAAATAACTGGCAATTCTGCTGGTGGTAATTGG
The DNA here is from genome assembly GCA_940337035.1 of Agriotes lineatus. Lineage (NCBI taxonomy): Eukaryota > Metazoa > Arthropoda > Insecta > Coleoptera > Elateridae > Agriotes > Agriotes lineatus. The sequence goes on along the minus strand of CALNHX010005393.1, from coordinate 76,806 downwards.
CGGTAAACTTCCATTGTTATGGAATTCTTCGCCTATATGGAGTTGTAGAATATCACAGCACCATAAGCTCTTTTTTTATGTTTGCTTTTGTTACTCCCTTTCTGCTCTCCTCGCACTTAATGCCTTCCTTAAAACTTAATTTCTACCCGTTTTCTATTTTATCAGAACATAATTTTATTACTCATGTATTAATATTGGCAAGTTGATAATTTTATATGTGGTTAGTTCAGTTTGATAAGATATTCCTCTCTTTCTTAAACGTTTTCGTTCATCGCTTGAAATAGTCTCTGCTAGTTATTTACCGTTTTAAACCCCTAAGTTTAGCGACACCTTGATAGTCAAGTGTTTATTTACTCGATATGTATCCATAACACAAAAATGCAAAGCAGATTGAAAATTTCAGTATTTGGAGATACTTCATCAATAGCTTAGGCCTTTTAAAGATACATTGTTTCGTAAGAAGTTGTTACCTAGACTGTATAAAACTGCTGACTCAAAGTTCGTATGTAAACTTGTGTCGTTGCTAATAGATTGATAGCTTCAGTACATAACAACACAGCAGTTTTTATAAGATAGCAAGGAATTATCTTAATATACCATAATCTCAAAATGGAGCAAACACTCAATAGAAAAATGTTCTTTTCCATTCGCATATACCTATTTTCGCAGAAATTTACCCAATATCAGAGTTCAACTTTCATCGGCAGTGAAATGTATAAACAATCAACGTTTTCCGGCAGAAGTTTTCTAAATTTTTATTTTTACAACAAATCTTGGAAACCAAATGTCAGATTCTACATTAATTTGTAATTTCTGCGTTAGGTATTGCAATTTTATTATATTCGTGGAAAGGGTAACGTTTACTACTTGCGATGAAATATGTGTTTCGTTTAAAAAATTGCCCCATTCGCCGCCGACGCAGATCGTGAACAAATTTTCAAGTCACTCAAAATCGGTACTTCTATCTGTTGTCGTAAACTATACTATTTTCTCAAGGTACATAGTACATGGGTTCATTCTATAATTAGATTGTCCATATCAGATATGGCAGATATGTTATTAAATACTCTGAATGGAAAATTTAACACATCAAATAGACCAATGGCAATGTAGCGTTGTTCTGTTTTCAGCCAATAAAAAAGAAATTATATCGACATAACCACTAGTGGTTCCAAGCAGCATAATTTTTCGACATAACCACGAGTGATTCTGGCGACATAACTTTTTGACATTTTTATTGTGATGACAGTTATTATAATTTTTTATTTGGTTGCTCCTATGGAAGCGAACTCACAGCAATCCAAATTTCACGTAAAAATTTGCTCTTAAAATAAATTTTTAAAGTTATATTCGTTGAATTTTCCCTCAAATGCCATTCTTAGTCAAAGTTAAGTAGAATATTTTTGCTGTGGTATCACTACCTACTCATGTTCATTGCGCTTAGGACGAGTACGCTAGCACGAGTCCTAATCGAACCTAAGCTCTATGGACATCCATGATACCACAGCAAAAATATTCGACATAACTTTGACTAGTGCTGGTATTATAAGTGAAACTTTTCAAGTGTAATACCACAAAAGGCGAACTTTTTTTGAGATTTTTTGGTTTTTTATATGAAAATTATTGCGTTAAAAATTTGAGAGAAATTTGCAGAAATGTGTGTGTAAACGAAAAATAATTCTTAAAAGAGTTTACCGTGAGGTGCATTTCAAAAGAGTATTTAGCAGCATAGATATATGACTTCGATTTTACCGTGTTTGACGCCACACTTTTTTAACATTTTCCACTATTAATTCAATACTGGAACTTCCAAAACGATTATTATTCGTGATTCGTGAAAACATTGCGACGCTAAGTATTTTCAGATAGAGTTAATTGTTATTGTCCATTTGTGACAAATTGATCAAAGTAATTGCTCATACGACCCAGTAGAGAGCTGGTCATAAAAATTATGCCACTTCAAAACATTTAATACGACTTCCAAGATCGTTTCAACTAATTTTGTATGTGGTAGCGGGTTAATGTACAAAAGGTGAAGGCTGAAGGTTTTGTTTAAAATATGAACGTTACAAAAGTAGATTAGAACTTACATAGAATGTAAAGCAACGTTATAAATTATTTAGCAAATTCGCGTTCAGGTTGTACTACGTACTTTGTACTTCAGTTATCGTTAATGATTCACGTAGAAAGACGATAATAATATTCTGCTTATTCATTTATGATGTGAATAAAGTTGAATAACAATTCAACAAAAGGAATAACATGATTGTTTATAATAAATATTAGCAGAATTGTTACATATAATAAATGACTTACATTATTAATACAACGATTGTCATCGTTATTTACTAAATCTATGCACCTGCTTTGAATGCAATGCGGTTTAGATATCTATACCAACACTTTGTTATGCACATACGTTCCGATTGGACAGTAAGATTTAATATATTTTAAGAAATTTCCAATTTGTATGTAATAGGAGCAAGGGAAGGTCCTACAACATAGAACTTTTTTATGTATTCGCTTCTACACCAGTTGTGCACGTTCCTCAATGAAAACTACAATTTCTTATATGCCATTTGTTGGTACATGAATTGTATATTATATAAACGAGTATTTCATGAAACTAATAGGAAACTCAAACAATCGCATTCTACGAACGAGTTTTATTATAACATGTGTGCATATAGTTTATATATCAAATTATTTTTATTTAAAAATAACTTCAAGCATCTCTAGAATCATCTATTTTTTGCAAAGGGGTTCTATTTCGACGAAATAAATTCTTAACATTTTTTTTATCAAAGAAAATAAATATTTAAGAGTAATGAGAACTGAAGATCAAAAACACTCAGACTTGGAATTTTATATGGGTAGATTATTCTAGTTTAGTTTTTGATTAGATTACAAAGTGTATCGATTAGAAAACTACAAAGCTGCCATTTGGCAATAATCAATTTAGATAATATATCAGAATAACGCAATTCCAACAAAATTATTTTCAAACAAGATACTACTTCTAGAGTAAATAAATACAATAATCTGAAAAATCATTCCAACTGAATAGAAAATACGGGATTATTATATAGTTATTATCACAGGCTCATAACTCGGAATTACTGTTGCTTAATTCAAAAGTATTTCACTATCTTCTGTAGACTACTTAATTGTTTTAACGAGTACAAGCATGAAAACTACCATATAACCTAGCACAATTGCTGATTGTTTTCTAGCCTATATGGCAGTAATCACTGAAACCTCTGAGGAAGGTTTTAGGTGACAATATTTTGTAGCCCCTTCTTGTGAAGCTAAAAATAATTTACTAATCTACAATTCAGTATTGTATATATTTATGACAGTTACTTACAGACGTTGAAAATATTTACATTTCTTGTTAGATAATCATTACTCGTGTAGTCGCGTGTTCTATAGATATCATCAAATGTTATATCTATCGGGATTAAAACTTGTTGATAGAATAATCTTTCGTCCAGAATATTTAACGCAAAAATGTATTGGTACAACTGAAAGGTAGAAATGGTTATTTGTGCAACTTGCCCTCTGCAAATATACATGAAATTACGAAGATTCTAACTTGTATATTAGGCTTCAAATACAAGTAACAGTTATTAAAAAAGGTTAGTTGGTGTCAAAACGTGCCACAACTTTTTAATTAAAAATCTGTAAAAGGCTTTACCCAGAACTTCCCTCGTCAACATTATGGCACTAAATATTTTAAAAATCAAATTAAGTTAGGAGCACAAATATCTTCACGTTTCTAATAAATTAAATACATTTTCAAATTTCAAAAAAAAATGTATCCCGCTGGGGTTTGAATCCGTCGCATCTGCAGCTCTGCAGAATGCTCGATCCTAACAGAACCTCCGCAGAGGATACAAGTACGGAGAAATTCCATCTGCGCTACAGCGTCTCTTCGGGAAAAGTCCGGCGCGCGCGTCTCTTGAAGAGCACGGTGTAATGGTTAAAACATTTTTACTCTTTTGTGACATTATCCTTTATCGGTTGAGTCTTATTTTCGGCCAATGTAAAGCCTGACCTCTGAGAAAGTTAGTACTTTCTTTTATTTCAAAATTAACACAAAAATAAACAAAATTGAATTTTTTAAGGTGCTCACCCTTTATATATTTGTATAAAATTTATTGTACCGGTTTCATGCGAGGTAGATATATAATATGTATGCAAAATATTGTCTTCCTCCGACAAATAGTTTTTGAGCTATACTGCCAACAGATATACAGACAGACAGACATACAGACAGACAGACAGACAGACAGACTGACGGAATTGAGAAAACCTCTTTTTCGTCTTTGAAAAGTGAAGTTCTGAAAAAATCTCGGAAGGTGATTTTTTCGTGATTACAATACTTTCTTCGTCTTTCAGACGAGAGAAGTAACTAACCAATAACGGTTGAAATGAAACTGTACTACTAGCTTTCAAATTGTATTTGTTATATTTGTTAATATCTTTGTTATGTATAGTTAAATAGTCATATACTTATATGTTCTTACAATCATTAATTAACATGTTATTTAAAAAATATTTATCCTACTAATAAGTCACAGCGGATCCTTCATGTTACATACAATATATCAACAACACCATGTATAACATCATGTATGTTGAGCTGGTCTGAAATATATGAAAAAAAAACTATAAATATTGTATAGTGTGATCAAAAATTATTCTCATCTAGTATGGCTATGGAATACTTCCTAATTTATGAATGCAACTATAACGCACTTACAAAGGAAATGTCAAATTTTGACATTAAATATAAACGTAGTTGCATTCATAAATTAGAAACTATTCCATGGCCATACTAGATGAAAATAATTTTTGATCGTACTATATAATTTTGTTATATCTATACTCTGTTCACATCTTTTTTGCATGAAGTTTGACCATTGATTTTTGTTATTGAACAGAACTGTAATTTCTTTTTTGTTGTATAGCTTGCATAACCTTCAACAAATTTGGAAGAATAGAATATTATTGTCAAATGGACTACTTATTTTGGTAGTATATGTGGGGAAATATTAAAATCTAAGGTATTGTTGGACCTTCCATGTACTTAATTAAAAATGTATTCAATTACAGAACTGCTGAAACATGATACATGCTATTGTTTGATTGTTTTCTTCTTAAATATGGCAACCTTGGATTTAGAGGTGTTTTTCATGTTTTCTAACTTAAAAGCGTTTGAAAACCATGACGTCAAATGTAAATCTTATTTAAACACAACAATAGTAAATTACATAACAAGTCAGGTAGGAGATGTTTTACAGGACGAGGCAGGTTTGGAATACGAGCTGTCAGGCCGAGTATTTTAAGCCGCCGAGTCTAGTAAGGACACTTTCCTGACGTGTTATGTTTACTCTTTTTTCTGAAATCGTTTACAGTTAAGTAGAAAATCAGTATCAGCAGTCACAAATAATTCAAGACGTTTAAATTGTTGACGGACCAATAATTTCGCCTATATTAATATTGCCGATAACTCGATACCCAAAAGTAAAAGAGTCATCGATTAACTAAGTAAGTAATATTCCCGGTAAAATACATAAAGCGCTTATTTAATTTTGTAGTTATTTATTTGAGTTAGGTAAAACATTTGCCTGGCTAGTCAGGAAAGTATTTACATGTATGTGAAAAAGAAATTTTATGCTGCTAAATTGGGGAACCTCCATGGCCAACCTTCATGCAAAAAAGATGTGAACAGAGTATAGCTAATTTCAAACATTAATAGGAGTCATATACTTAATTAAACCAAATTTTTGGAATAATCTTGTTTTTCAATATTTTAATTGGCGTATTTTAGCTTCGATTGTGTACTGCTTTAACTTTGATTTAAGTATGGTGCTATATATTCAATATTTCCTTAAACGTTTTTTTCTTATAGAAAACATTTGGATGTATTCAGTTAACAATATACCACGGTACACGAGCGTGAAAAATAAACAAGTTTTTCAAGCTGTTAAAACCTATTTTAAAAGTAGAACTGTCGTTAGTGTTCCCGTGGGTGCCCCTTTATTTGATTTTGAAGTGTACGAGTGCAATTGTAGCTGGCATTCCTGTAGATTTTGGATAAATATGAGCGTACTATTAGTTGAATTTGAGAGAACTACTATATTAGATAGTGTTATTATTTGTGGAAATTGAATCAACAAATCACATTCGATAGTCAGAGGGCAGCGTTGCAAATGAACATGAATAATACATTATATATTTCCATTAATACCAAAAATTGCTTCACAATAGAAAAATCTAATATATTATTGGTATTTACACATAGCTTTCTTATTTTTTATTTTTTAAGGTATATATTTCTATTAGAAAATGTATGCAAAGTTCTTTTACATATATCCAATAGAATATTAAAAAAATGTAAAATATTCTAAACTTTAACTCTGGCAATTTTGCTGCCCTAGACTTTATGGAAATATTTTCATGCCTCAATATATTAGAAAATAGTATATTGTAAACCTAGGCGGTAAAGTGATTATTTTCCAGGCTGAAAGAAGAAATGGACAGGCGAGCTTTAGCGAGCCTGGACACTTCTTGAAGCCTGGAAAATCACTTTATCGCCCATGGTTTACACATTATTTTTCATCCGACAACACCATCCCGCAATAATTTTTTCAACATAGCTTTCATCCAGGTTATTATTTTGAAATTGACAGAGCTGTCAACAATAATAAAACAATTTGCAAATCTCGGCATATCGAATAGCGTTTGTAACTGCAGCGCCATCTACCCGTAGTTAGACATAAGCTTCTACAGAAATCTATCTGATGTTTATTGTATATTAAAAATATAACGAATACATTGCTAAAATTAAGTTTTATTGAGCAAATATTTGTGTAAAAGGGGAATAGCTATTATTTAAAGCAAACAAGTTAATTATAAACGTGATTTTCTTTTAAATTTGGTTTGACAGATTATTGCAGCGTCCCCTACTGGAAAACGTCGAATTTTTTTTCTTGCCTAGCCATTGGGGTTTGTTTTGCAGGGCTAGCCTTAGAAACGCACACTTTCTCGTCTCTATGGAGATGGTAAAATTCGATTTTCTAATCATGTAGGATGAAATAGTAATTTACGATACAAGTAACGTTATCAAGGTTTTTACATTACAAGAGAATAGTTTGAATGAACGAGCGACGTTAGGAGCGAGTTCTTTAAAATTCTCGAGTAATGTAGAAAGCGAATAACGTTACGTATATCGTAACACGGTTTATTTTATCCTAAAATACTAATCTTGAAAAAATAGGAAAAATGGTTATTAATGACACAACAGCGAGTGGTGGTATCACTAGTAAAATAAAAACTCAATACTGTATTGGTGGTAGCACTGTCAGGTTATGTTAAATTTGAGATTTTCAGGTTAACTTTTGCGTCAGTTTGTGTCAAATAACAAACAAAACCTAACCTACTAACATCGAATTTGACATAGACTGACAATACATTTCAGTGCTGTCAACATGTGATTAATGCTAATAAAGTATCGTTATGTTATTTTTCTTAACAACACTAGTGTTGTTAAATGCATCTTAACGCAACTCGTTGCGAAGGAGATATTGTCAGCTATAATTTACCAAGGGCAGTGATAATCACCCGCAATAATTTTGACAACTAACAACCCGTAAGTGCTTGTCTAGAAATAACCCGAGGCGAAGCCGAGGGTTATTTCTTAAAGGCAACGCACTTGAGGGATGTTATTTGTCAAAATTATAAGGATTTATCACTGGCCGCGGTGAATTCGGAAAGATAAGTTCTTAAATAAATTAGCCATTTTCTGACAAATTAATTTGACACTTCATTATAATAATATTATGTTGGTGGCACCGTATGTCTACGTCAAATTTGAGGTTATCAGGTTAGTTTTGCGTCAGTTTTGACACAGACTGACGGAAAAGCTAACCTGCTAACCTCGAATTTGACTTAGATTTACAGTGCCACCAACTTGCCATAGGATACTACTGAAATTTAATTAGGTAGTTTCCATAGTGATTGAAAATCACCCTAGGGTCGTTTTCACTTCAAGCGTGATCTGATTTGTCAAACTGACTCACGTGATTAAAAATAATCAAATTGGATTGGTCTGCAATATATGTAAGAACTTATCATAATAACATAATAGGATAAAATAAACATAATTAACATAATTTAGCTTAGCGTGACTAGTACCTACTCGTGCATGGAGGCCATATTCTTATTAATTAAAAATACCCCAGAAGAATTACTTCAATATGCAGAACTTTATTCTGTAACAACGGCATTGCTTCAACGTTACACAAAGGTAAAGTAAAAACCAAATCTTTGAGAGAATATTCGTCGCTGATAAACTATTTTTAACTTATTTTATTTTGTTCTGCGCAATATATTGACATATAAAAAATCAATATACAGTGAAATTTCTGAAAAATCGCTTATCTAGTAATCTTTTGATATAACAAGATTTATAAGAGCAATTGAGAATATTTTCGAAGATACCAAGCAAAGTGAAAACATTATTCAAAATTAATTCTTGAAAGGAACGAAATAATGTTCAAATCACAACAAATGTACTAATTGACTTACTTCTACTGTCTGACAGTGTCCGAACCTATAATGAAATTTGATATAGTTATATCCATTAAAAGCATTAATAACAAATTGTAGGTTATCTTCTAAATCTTTGAAAGTACCTAATGATTTGAATTTGATAAGTAATACAATTTAAATCTGTCCAAAGAAAATTACTGAGAGTAGTAGAGTTCAAAGTTGTTGTTCAATGTGTTTCCATCTACCAATTTACCATCCATAGGATCATAAAGAGCTTTGTTGACTTCATAATTAAAAGGTTACCTTTATCCCAAAATTTTAACAGTATAGAGGGCATTCTATAAAAAGTCAAGTGAGATCTACTCAAAGAAAGTAAAACTGTCAAACTTTTAAGTGCTTGCCTTTAGGTGCTGTTCTTGATAAAAAATTATAATAAATTATTGTAAGTCCACTTATCGACTTTGAATGCCACATAAATTGCGAAGTTTATGACAAAGTTAATGTCGTCGTAAAAATATAAGAACATATAATTACTTATCTATGGTATTTAAGTAATATGAAGCAAGAGTTTTTTCGATGGCAATATATACCATTGCTCTTTTTATTACGCTTCTTTTTGCCCTTTCTCTGTTTCCTTGATTGTGGTCATTCCCCTAGTTCTTTGGTGTTCCTTCCTCTATGCTCTTCCATTATTCCTATCTCTCTTTGCTTTGCATTATTGGCCTTTCCCGTTTTCTTGCTTCTGAACCTTCCTTTTATTACGCATTATACAAATATAACAACACATGGTATAAGAGCTGCAGTGAGCACACTTACATCAAGTTTAAAGTTAAAGGGTATTTACCCTTAGTTGAATTCAATCAACAATAATATTGCTTTATTGTATACCTAATAGAAAAAATAACTTAAGTAATTTTATAATACACCAAATGGTTTTAAAAATAATTGTCAATACTTGTTTGTTATAGGCTCCCCAGCCAGTAGAACCATGGACAGGAGTGAGAGAGGCCACCAAAGAAGGAAGCGAGTGCTTTTCCAGACACATGATTTTCCAACACATTGTTGGATCAGAGGACTGTCTTTTCCTCAATGTCTATACCCCTGAGGTTAGCCATCTTTTATTAAGCATCTTGCAATTTATAACTCACAACCTGTTCTGAATGCAGTTACCTTCAGCCAGTTGTTCTCTTAAACCCGTAATGGTGTGGATTCATGGTGGAGGATTTACGGCTGGTTCAGGAAATTCGGACATCTATAGTCCTGAATTTTTACTACCTGAAGATGTTGTTGTTGTGACCATTAACTACAGACTTGGAATTCTTGGTAATTATTGACGTTTTTAAAACTCTATCATGTTATCCTTATTCAAACCTATGCTGCTTAACTAACTTAATAATGGAAAATATTATGAGCCATCATCCATATAATAAAATATATTTTAGTAAATGAAATGTAGTATAATGGAATTGAAATTATTTAAGTTTAAATTATCAGGTTTTCTGAACATGGAGGATCCCTCTTTGGGAATTCCAGGAAATGCAGGATTAAAAGATCAGGTATTAGCTCTTCAGTGGGTACAAAAGAACATTTCTAAATTTTGTGGAGACCCTAAGAACGTAACCATTTTTGGAGAAAGTGCCGGTGGAGCCTCAGTGCACTATCAGATATTATCACCAATGAGTAAAGGTATAAAATTGTGTGATGTATGCTTGTAATGTGAAATAATGTTATATTATTTTATAGGCTTGTTCCATAGAGCCATAGCTCAGAGTGGATCTGCCCTCGGCTGTTGGGCAAGTGGTCAGAAAAGCGCTCCTTTGTTAGCAACAGCTTTAGAACTAAAAAGCACAAGTGAAAAGGAAGTTCTGAAGGTTCTTCAAGAAATGCCTGCTGATAAAATACTAGAACTACAGGAAAAAGTTCCCGATGTAAGTTATTTAAAGTTTTGTCTCTATGCAGGCATATAAACAATTTTATTTGTAGCCATTTATTGCAAGTGAAGTTCGTCCGTTTGGACCAGTCATTGAAACCTCATCTAATGAACCTGCATTTCTATCAGAAGCTCCTATAGACATAATATTAGCAGGAAAATACAATAAAGTGCCACTTATGACAGGTTTTACATCAAGAGAAGGAATGTTGTCAGAGATAATTACCAAAGCAAAATATGGAGCAGTGAAACTTGTGACAGATTTTGAAAGATCTGTACCACACCAGCTGAATCTGCCCAAGGGTAGTGAAATGTCAAAGAAGGTAGCTGAAAAAATTAAGAATTTCTTTTATGGGCCTGAAGAACCCTCTATGGAGAATATTGATCGATATTATTTGGTATGTATAAGTTCTTTAAGTATACAGAAAAGCCTAGAATTAGAATTAGAATTTGAATTATAAATCTCTGAGACCTAAAACATTTTTCAGTTGCAAACGGATAACTTTTTCGTGAGGTCAATACACAGTACTGTTAAGCAACATGTTATTACTTCTTCAACACCTATTTATCTCTATAGAATGTCAGTAGATTCTACTTTGAATGTCTACAAAAGAGTATCTCAGATCGCCAAGCCAGGTAAACATTATGATTATCCAAAGAATGGCATAGTTACAACAAGCTTATATTTAATATCATTTTACTTATTTGCAGGAGTGTGCCACGCTGACGATTTGGGTTATATTTTCAAAAATATATTGACACCAGATATTCATCCAGGAAGTTTAGAAGATCACGGACAGAGGCGATTTGCCAAACTTTGGACAACATTTGCTCGATATGGCGACCCCAACCCACCAAAGAAAGATAAACTAATAAATGTAACTTGGAAACCTGTGCAAGAAGGACAGTTAAATTTTCTAGATATTGGAGAAAATCTTACAGTTGGTGTCGATCCTGAGCAAGGGCGAATGGAATTTTGGGACGAAATATATGCGATGTGCCCCACTGCCTCTAAATTGTAACTTGTAGAATACTGGTGTAAACATGTGTGCTAGCAGTGCAATTTTATATTTATTTTTGTTGGCTATAATTGTTAAAAGAAGTATTAAAATGTAAATTTACAGTGAATTATCAGTTACTGCTTCACGTAAAATAAATTTTTATATGAATACGAGCGACTAATTTTCTCAGCTAGTTTTCAATTCATTAATTTTGAAAATAAGCAATTTGTACCTGTATTAAGTCTAAAAAGAAATATCCTTAGCGTACAAAGCACAAGCCTCTACACCGCTAAAGTAACAAGAGGTTAACGATTTTACATACATACCTCCTTTGCAGGAAATGAGTTTTAATAGATGTTGACAAATTTTAATTAACTATTTTTTTCTCTTTGCTTGTAATACGTAACTGTGGAAACGTGTGAATCAACTACTGTGTATTTCTTTTAATGGTAAATTGTAAATTATTAGGTAAATTTAATAACAAAGCTGAATATCTACATTATTAAAGTTGGGTAAAAAAGATGATAACGTAAGATTATACACCCCTTAATAATACTAGGTACTTAAAATTATGTATTTTTTATAAGAACCAACTTGCTTACTGTTTAAATAACATTTTTAAGATGGTTCTATCTACAATAGTACGGCCATTCAAAAATAGAAGAAGCAATATCCTTTATCTAATAGACGTGTCTGTCCGGGACGCTGGTCTGTCCGGGACGCTGTTTCAGCAGCCAAACCGTAAGAGATAGAGAAAAAAGTTATTAAAGTTATATGTTTGGAATGGTCATGTCAGGTTAGCAACCGAATTTCAGTCTCTAACACTAATTATTATCTTAATTATATCCTAATCCTAACTTTTTAAGTTAGATTCTAGGCAAATTTTATCAAGGCGAATGCGACTGGTAGTTTGCTACCAAAAATGACGTCATATACGTACGTGTGGTGAATACGCGTTCTATTTGCAAAACGGTCTTTTTTGTTTTATTAAATGAGACATTTGTCTCACTGGACTGCTAGTACGTTTTAATACACAAATATTCACAGAGGTTTACAATGAAATTTACCTTTCACTAAAAATAATCCTAAAAATATTTTCTACTCTTTGTGACAAACTAATAAATTGCTAATAATCTCTTGGTAATGAAATATACTCCTGTATAAAACATGCTGCGTCAACTTTTAAATGTTTTTGTAAGGTAGGTATTTATATTGTTTGCAGTATGGGCTAGACAAACATACTATAAATAGTTGGTCTAATTTTTAAATACATTGACATGACTATTTAGTATTCCCATTTTCCTATTCAAAATTGCATACACTTTTAGATATGTTGATAGATATTAATGATACAAGTTTCGTTAAGTGTCACAAGCAAACGTGTATTACTCAATGTTTTATCTTCATCAATAGAATCTGGTTCAATGTATTCTTCGTTTTATAAAAAAGAGTGTTGTAATATTCATAACAGCACTGAGTGCGATAATAAAGCTCCTAACGATACTCAAATTAATTTTTTAAATAGTCTATAACAATACCGATTAAGATAATAGTTATTTACATATCAAGTCATGCAAGTTATCTTTTACTGGACGAAAAAGCATATTTTAATCTCCTAGGTCCAGTAGAATAACTTTCACGACGTGATATGTATAAAATTTTACCTAAAATCATCAATAAAGTCAAACTAAAGCATAAACCTGATTCATAACCTTGAGATTTTAGAAACCTCATTTTAACAATTGTTTAAAAACTAGTGATCAGGTCTGTTAAAGAACATTAGGTTTCTAACAAGTTAACCATTAGTACAGTCAGGTAATAGTAATTAACGTATTTAGAGGGTTACCCCAGCCTTAACATTCGAGCATATTTTTAATTTATGTGAGAAATGTTAAGACGGTTACCCCTCGAAATGCGTGCATTAGTTTATTGTTCATTGAGGCAATAATTTTGAATAAATAATAATTACTAAAAACTAAAAAAACAATCGAAATCGGACTATCATGAATATGTGTGATGTTGCTATAGTGCCTGTCGTAAACAAAATAAAAATCTTAAAATGGAAACGCAAAACGAGTTCCTTGTTATCCCGGTTGAAATTAAAAAGATTGCCGTCTCCGCCACGGGAGGAAATTGTCCCTTCGAGTGGATGCATGTTCAATGTATCTTAACATTCGAAGACGCGATCATGTGAAACACTGTCAAAACAATTGATACTGTCAGATTTTTTATTCTAACTGGCGAGTTGTGCCGAAGACCATATTTATAAGTGTGTATTAGTAGAATTTTTTCCAGCGTTGAGAGACAGATATGAGTCTCATCATAGGCGTAACTTGGCGCGAAAGGGGGGGGAGGCGGTTTCCCTCCTACGTTCTGGCTTATTTTTTTTTTTCAATTGAACTAAGATATAAAGTATTTTGTAGGATGTGTCGAAAATAGCTTGTAATAGAGTTATTATTGTAGTAACTGGTCTGGCCATCCTTCTTCGAACGCCACCATTTTTGAAACATAAACATAGGTTAGGAGACTGGTTTTGTACTCAGGGACACAACTCCAGAAGGCTGGCGTTTGCTGTCTGAGCTATTGACGTTCACTGTCTAAAGGTGTGTTAATCCAAATAGCTGAAAATGTAAAAAATGCAGAATTATACCGCTTAGCGTTATTATGGAAGAAACACAACCTTTAAAACATCAAGAACAAGTTTGTATTCTCCTAAGATATTGTGGCAAAGATTTAAATATCCATGAAAGCTTTTTGGGGTTTTATAGAACTGAAAACACTTATGGTGGTGAATCACTTTTTAATTTATTGAAGAAAGTGTTGGGTTCTTTTGGTTTGAAATTGGAAAATCTGAGAGGCCAATGTTACGACGGAGCTGCTGCCATGCGTGGCGAATATTCGGGAGTTGCTAAGAGAGTGAGAGATGAAAACACTTTAGCTGTGTATTGTTGATGTTAGCAGTTTTGCAATGACTGTGAAACACACCTTTTTATTGAAGCATATTCGAAAAAACATTCTGTTTCTGAAAATATCCAAAAGACTGAAGCAAGCAATTAAGTGTGTCTGATACAAGATGGACCTGTGGTTTAGAAGCCATAATACCTTCAGTTCTAATAAATTTCGCTGTCATACTAGATACCCTTGAATCAATAAAATAATGACGTTGTTAGTGGATCCGAAGCAAACCCCCATTTGAGACGTGTGACCAATTTCTCTTTTTTATTTTTCCTAAACCTTATGTCTAAAATCCTGGAGATAACTAATTTGCTATCAATACACTTCCAAAAAAAAACAGCAAATTTTTCCACAGCAATCTTACTAACCAAATCAACTGTCACTACACTTCAGCAACTACAAAGCTGAAAACACTTTAATAAAATATGGAAAGAAACAAAAGAAATGGCGGAAAAGGAAGGGTGTGACATGCCAGTGATTCAAAGAAAAATAAATTCCCTGAAAAATTTGGTGGTGGCAACGTTGATGAACATTGTCAGTCAGCTACAGATTTCTATAAACAAAATGTGTACTTTCCTGTTATAGACATTCTGGTAAGTGACATCTCCGAAAAATGTCAAGAAATGTGAGCATGAGCATGATTTGAACTTAGTGTGTGCCACCTACAAGAAGTCAGAAAGGGAATTTACTACAGAACTGCATGTGTTTGATCTCAGGCTTAAATTTTTCATTGAACAGAGTTTAGGTGAACGTTTTCCCAACTTAAATGAGATCTATAAAACATTCTTGACGGTGCCCGTGAGTTGGGCAAGCAGTGAACGCTCTTTTTCTCGTCTTCGAAGACTCAAGACGTACATACGCAACACTACTGGACAAGAAAGACTTCACTACCTGGCAGTTTTGTGCATTGAATGTACTGTTCACATTGACACCCCTAAAATAATTGATGAATTTGACGCCGAAGCAACTCTTCGAGGAGGGAAACTACAGATTCAATAGGACCGACACATAAAAAATCATGTTGGCTCAATCTCCAGAGGACTGATTCCAGAGAAATGACTCTACTCTAATCTTGGCAACGTTAGAAGTGTAATTAAATGATAACATTGAAAAATAATCTTGAAAAGAAAAATTATTGAAAACTAAAAAAAAACTTATTTTTGTTTAAAAATGACAACGTTGCTACTTAACTTATAATACACTTGGTTTCCACGCTCAAGTATTGTTGGTGATGGTAAAATTTGCAATATTTGTTCATACGTGACGTAAGAAATGTAACTTTCGTCAATTCGAAATAATTGTACATTTTTGATTTCACAAACTCGAAAGAACATTACCCTGACCTCTCCATCTACACCTAGATAATCTTGGGTGACTCCGACGTACCTATACTTTTTGTTTGTAGTTTCGAGCTCAACAAGCATATGTATTCCTGCCACAACAATTTGGGGACTCAATGTGGTCTTATCAGTGTTGCAACAACTAGTACTCGGACCAGAATTTTCATCGTCGGAATATACATCTGCAAAACGTAATTTTGTTTTATGTTGAACTAAATGGCTCGCATCTGCTATGAGACTCGTATCGCTATCATTTTCAATCAGAAAGCGAGCTAAAGCTACGTCTTCTTGTGATGTTTGATAATTTAATGAGCCGAAGTAGTATTTTGAATCAAGTTTATTTTCGAACTAACTAAGTGAATGGAATGCTAAGCTACCTAGTGAAACACTTTTTACTTGGTGAACTTTCATTGTTCCACTAGAACAAAGAATTCTACCTTTTTCTAGGTTTTCGATAATTGCAAACATGGTGTGTATTGATTTATCAGTGATGCTATAATATCTCACCCCTTTGACATTGTCTTTAAGTACTTTTAAGAAAGTATCAAAAGAGGCAATATCTTTCCCTTCACCCACCAATCTATCGGCTGTTCTTTTTGAGACACCACCAACTCCGTCTGCTGCACCCTTCCCATGACCAGCTTCTGAGTAGTTCCAGATAAATGATCTAATCGTTGAATACAACTTCTGAAACTGAACGGCTAGAAAGTAAAACATCGTTTTGTTTCTCTATTGAGTAGCCGGACTGTCACTGTGGATCATGAACCCAAATAGCAGCAACATTATGCTACAAAGATTCCGATACTGTGTAAAAGCACTCCTTGTTAATTGTTTCACCAGTCTTTGTATAAATCACAACAGTGTGAAGAGAAATTTGGAGACTTGAACTGAATTTCATCAGCATACTTCAAATTATAGTTCTCACTAAAATCCGTATGAAGTATAACTTCATTTGATTTTAGATCAGTTTTCAATTGTGTAATTTGTTTTAAATTGGTGTAGAACTCTTCCCCTGTGTTGTAAATATTTTATTATAGTGCTTTCAAACTCTTTAATGATATTTTCCGCTGTGCTATGAATTTTTTGTTTGATATTCTTTGCGACAATTTTTTCTTTTTTACACTTCTTATCATAATAGCTTTCCTTTCTTGAAACCCACTTGAAGAGTACCAATCGGATGCAGCATCATACACCTTGTATAAACCTTTTTTTGAGCTGCAATCGTTACATTCTCGCAGACACTGTGCTGTTTTGTTTGTACAACAAAATGATGCGGTTATAAGGACTGAACGATCAAAGACATGTTCGTACCGTTGCGGCCAACTCAAAGTGCACGGCATATTTTTAGCTTGTAATACGATATTCTAATCATAGACGTCGAGTTTTGACGTTTACGTTTGTCATCAACTGTCATAGAATTGAAAACTCGGAAAATTCCCAGACATTTGTCAGAAGCAGAGAAAATACGAGCTATTACAAAACTGGAAGAGAACTGGTCGCTGAGTTGAGTCGCAACAGATTTGCATGTGAGAAGAAGCTACACTTTCAAAATTAAAAATCGTTGGCAGCAGAGACTTCTGCAAGAAAAGTTTTTTTAACACCAGAGAACAAAGAATGAAGAGTACAATTTGCAACCGTCTATTTGAATGAGATCGACGACTTTTGGAACACGACTGTTTTCTCAGGTGAAAAGGTATTTCAATCATTTACTACCAATTGACGATTAAGGGTGTGTAGACCACAAAATTCAAGATTTGAGGAGCAATATTATGTTCAACCCTTAAGGAGTAGTGGACTAGATTCTTTGTAAATGTATGGGGATGGATCAATGCTTACGGATCTGGGGCATGCTATAGAATTAATGGTCGACTGAATGCTGAAAATTATCGCAACATTTTGCAAAATGTGATGCTGCCATCTGTAAGAGAGGTCTTTCCTAATCAATTTACTTTTCTACAGGCAAGATATTACCTAATTGTTTTTGTTTATGTTAACGTAATTGATAAAATTATATTCACAGGATAACTGTCCTGCGCATACAGCAGGAGTTGTTCATTGATGGATTGATAAGACTAATATCAATTTATTACAGTTGAAAATGTGTGGGGCTATTTAACTACAAAAATTTATACCAAGGATTTTGCACCAAACAAAACCGATGAATTATGGGAAAGAATAAGAAATGCGTGGAAGGAACTGAGAGAATGATACAATATGGAAACATTGGTCAGTTCTATGCGAAACAAACTGCAAAGCGTGGTAGCAATTGAATACTGATACATAATTATTAAATACATATTATTATATAGTTTGTTTACTTGCGAAACTTTGCTAAAATACAAACGTTAAAAAAGTAATACCCATTCTTATAACCACAAGCAACGCCACTGGAGAAACCCCCATTTAATAAGCCGAAAAATCGCAAAAATAACCATAGTAACAAAAAACCGTGCACTTTGAGGTGTCCGTAACTGTACATATAGTACATCCGCAAGTATCTCAAGGGGAAACTTTTCGTGGGACAATATAAAATGGCAGATATTTACACAAGAATGCTACTAGCTCAGAACATACAAGATTTACAAGAAATAACGTAATGATTAAGTAATAGTAGCGCTCAATACGGTTTAAAGATGAATATGCAGAAAACGAAGTTTATGATTTGTACAAAAAACATAATTTACATGGTAATCTAATAGTAAACAATAAAACGATAGAAAGGACATATTCCTATAAGTACCTATGGACTTGGCTTGACTCTACCGGGCAACAGAAAAAGGAGATACGAACAAGAATTGAAAAAGCCAGAGGAGCTTTTCTAAAAATGAAAAGTTTGTTAACTAACAGAAGTCTAAACCTAGAGTTGAGAATGAAAATGGTTAAGTGCTACGTTTTATCGATATTAATGTACGGGATGGAAGCGTGGACATTGAAGAAAGAAGACATTAAAAGATTGGAAGCGGCAGAGATGTGGATATACAGAAGATTATTAAAAATATCGTGGACAGAAAGAGTGGCGAATGGAGAGGTGCTTAGACGAATGAATAAGGAACTGAAAGTAGTGAAAACAGGGAAAAGAAGAAAACTACAGTATTTCGGACACATCATGAGAGGACCAAAGTTGTCCAAGGAAAAATACAGGGAAAAAGGAATGTCGGAAGAAGAAGAACCTCCTGGCTACGTAACCTCAGAGAATGCTATGGCTGCAGCACCATTGAACTGTTTAGAGCAGCCGTTAATAAAGTACGAATAGCTGCGATGATTGCCAACCTCCAGCAAGGAGACGGCATGTCACCCCCAAGAAAGAAGTATATCTCACTGATAGATTTCGTAGAGTGTCATTTAGATACCGTTTTTGCTTTACGATTTTTGCCTTGGTGCAATAATCCCTTTTTCCTGGACAAACTTTGCTATTCATATCAGACTCCAAAAATTTCCAGATAGCATTTCTTTTCCTAATTGTCATATTTTGCTTTACTGCGGACTTGGATCTTCTGTACTCTATAAGAGTATTTCCCGATCATCCTCTTATTTTACTGCCCTTGACAATTTGTCGAATGCTACTTGTGAATCGATACTTTTTCACAATTCCTCTTGTTATCACTCGTCTAAACAGGTGTTTTTTCTTTTTCACTGTTCAGTCATTGCTTCCGCAAATAGTTAAATTTTCGCTACAACTTATCTTTCCTTTTCATTTCCCTACTTCTGGCCTACCTATTCTTTGCAGTCCTTCTTTTCCCTAAAGCTCGGAGCACACTTTCAGGTGTTTCCTGGACGTCTTCCTCTTCAGATAAAGGGGGAGTATTTTCATGTAAGAATTTGTTATTTGCTGCAAATATTTTTCTTTTCAGCCGGTAAGTTCTAGAGTGTTCACGAGATTGCTTTCTCTTGACACGTTTATTTCATTCATTTAACTCACTTATTGGTTTAACTATATTTCTTTTCTTTTTCTTTAAATATTGATCTCTTTCTTTTTCTTGAAGTTTCTTTCTACCTTCAGAATCTTGTTTTAACTTATAGTATCGCAGTCTTCTCTTCAGCTTCTCGCTTTCTCTTTAGTTTGTCCTCTCTGCTTATTTTTTCAGATAATCTACCTACTATATCGATAACGAGGAATGAAATTTATAAAAATATGTCATAATATTAATTAGGCAAAACGGTAATTCGAATATAGGATAGTAAAAACCGTTACTACTCTAAAATCGTCATTACTCTGTGACTACCGTCATTCCTCTGGTTCCTAAAAGTCAGAGGAATGACTTCCAGAGGAATGATGTTTCTTAAATTATTTTGCGACTTAAGCCACGTGTCTGGTACTTCCAACCTCAAAACTTATACTACGAGTTATTTTGAATGTATTTTACTGTAATTCTAATAAAAATCTGCAAATCATGCTTACCAGAAGAATGATATGGGCAACTGTGACACAACGGATAAAATTTATAAAACGGCACTAATAATTTCATTCGAACTAAACACGCTGTCAAATTACGCTAACATACAAGTTCCTACGTAGGGCAGCATAGATAATATAATAATATACCGACAGTATATTATTATATTATCTATGGCAGGGCAGTAACAAGTTGCACCATCCAGTGGTGAATTGTTGAATTAAAATTGGAATCCCAGAGGAATGACAAAGAAATTAGTTACAACAGGTTTATCACATTTAATCAACAAATAAAAACTTAGTTAAACAAACTGATGTGACTAATGCTTGAGGCCTTATTTTGTTGTCTTATTTTGTGTATAACAAGTTTAAATCTTACATTACAGTCAAACTTCACAAGCATATCACTAATAACGTTTCAACTGCGGGCGTGACAATGCAAAGGGATTATATTTGAGCTGTTTACTTGTTGTATAAAAATATTCTAAAAATATGTCATCAAAATGGTTTAAAAGTCAATAATAAAGACGTAATAAGCTAACTAATTGTCAAGGAATATCATAACTGTTGTATTTTAATATGTGCAAAATGCTTGTGACAACAAATATGATAGTTAGCAGAGAATCACCCATATATGAAGTTTCAACGCCATACCTCTATTCGTTTTTGAGATATTCTGTTCACACACAGACAGACACACAGCCACACAGACAGAGAGACCAATAAACAAAAACCGGGTTTTTAGATTCAGAGGACGTGAAGATCTGTTGAAAACTCAATTTTTGGGGTGAATCCAATACTTCCTTTATTATAAAAAGAAGTAAAAAATAAAATCGAAATATTACGTCCTTTCAGTTGTGTGGCCTACATTAATTCTTTTTTGCTGAGAAATGGTCTCAGGGTGCTGTATATTTTATCAAATTTAAAATTAAATTAGTATTCATATCTTGGATACTGAATATGAAAATAGTGAACCTGCCTATTTGCATATTTGACATTTTTCTTATTTTCTTTTATATAATTTCTATGCCTATAAATTAATGGTAAAAGTATAATTCCATTAATTTTAATCCTTATTTTATGTCTCTAACCTGTAAGTTTTTCTTGGAATTTAAATATTATGAAACAGGTTCTTTGGAAGAAAAAATATTTCATTCGGCTGAAATCGCTTACAAGAAAAATAAATTACAAATGTCTTTGAACCTGTAGTGTATACAAAACTTAAATTCTAAATCAAAAAGAAAATCTTAAAAACGACTAGATTTTTGTCGAATTATATTAACATTAACTAAAGTCATTATACAATTAGAGTTTATAAATCAAGGTAGTCTGGTTTAATCACGGTTATTCAACAAAATTGTTGTACGCGTATCTAGCTGCATTGAAAACTATTCTCTCTGGAGAAATATTGATTTGAATTTGGTTGTTGTGTAATAGTGAGAGATAGGCCATTTCAAGCTGATAATACTATATTAAGCCCAGTGTTAATCAGTTCATATCTGAGAAGTGTTTGTCATGACTGCGTAAACGACTGTATATTTACGTTTAGTAACAAACAAAACAGTGAGATGACAGCGCAACCTGTAGTCACGATAGAGCAAGGCCAGTTGCAGGGAAGAATTGTTACCCATTGTCGAGGAGGACAGTATTTTAGTTTTCAAGGAATTCCTTACGGTAAACCCCCCGTTGGTGAACTTAGATTTAAGGTAGGACTCTTTTATTTCGTGCTTGAACTATTCAGATTTACAGCTGCAATTCTGAACTTTGCGTATCGCACTCTAGAAGATAACATAGAAATCTGTATTAATTGGTTAGTCCCCAATTGTATTGTCATCACATAAATATTTATAAGACGTAATTTTGCCAATCATCGTAAAAATAAAATAAAAATTCAAATATTTTATTATTGTTCATTTTTGGCAATTGGAATTTAAATAATTTATTCCTAAAGAAACATGCGGTAAACAATATAGTCTGAATATTAAAGTCATAAGTGTTATTGCTATTTCAAATACTTATTATACCATGTTTTTTGTGCATTAGTAAATGTCAATACGACTAGCCTTCCAATTCATGCTTCAATATTCTACCGCTGGCACACACCAGCATATTAGGTTGCATAAAACCAAACCTTAGTAATCTCAACCAAAATTGGGAAACAATTTTAGAATGCACATTTCTAGTTCTATACACAATTTATTGACGTAATATAGAGATCGTAGAAAGTAGTGAGTAAATGTGTTTGTTTTTAACTTTTCGTTAAATAAATTAGAACTGGTGAAGAGAAGTAGTAAAATAACAAAAAATAAAGCGAAAACCTCTAAATAGTTTAATTTTACTTTTTCAATGTACGAAGGAATAAATACTATAAACGTATGAACTAAAAATCTGGTGTGATACACTCACACAACTTCCTTTTACAGTGATCTTATAATTAGCCAAAAATTTGATTTAAATTTTTAAGCATTTGTCAAAGATTTTCAAAAATTACAAATTCTACAAAAACGGTACTAAATAGAACGCTAGTTGAAGATACCAATTTTCTCTATAATTTTAAGCTGAATTCAAAAATGCAATAATATGCCGGGTGTTCTATTTAAAATAAAAGTTAATAGAAAAAATTTAAAAAAAACAAAAGAAACCCATTTTAAAAGTAATCAACTGGAAAATCACCTATCTTACATCCATACACATTAAAACTGTAATAAAAATGTGAAGTTTAAAAAAAATCGTTAGAGCCGTTTTTGAAAAAAAAACTGAAAAATCACAAAAGTAAACACCTACTTCCGCTTAAGCGATTTTCTTCAAAAGCTTGCTGTCGCATCTACATAGTACACAAAACTTATATGAAGTTTCAACGCCATACCTCGTTTGGTTTTTTAGATATTCTGTTCACAGACAGACACACACACACACACACTCTAAAACGTAAAGATCTGTTGAAAACTCAATTTCGAATTTTTGGGGTGAATTCAATACTTCCTTTATCGTAAAAGGAAGTTATTACTTCACATTATTATGTGATACAAAAAGACATAGTCAAGGAAAACGCAAATTCTAAACTCCGTCTTTCTATCCATGTCATCGGCTACACGTCGTGTATCACACCGCTCTTATAATTAAATCGAATTTACCGCGAACAAAATGCCGTCGTTATGTAAAGTGTGCAATCAGAAGTGTGGCAGATACGATGAAGTTATTAACTGTAAAAGTTGTAATAAAGTTTACCATCTTAAGTGCATAAATATGAACCTACAAGAATTCGAGTGCATCAGAAAAGCTGACCATTTGCATGGATGGAACTGCGAAGGTTGTTTAAAACTGCAAAACGTAGATGTTTTAGCTGCGATAATTCAAACTACCCAAATAAGGACTCCTACGAATAGAGATATGATGCCGCATTTGGATTTGGATATATCTCCTGCAGATATTGCTAAAAAGCTGAATGATATATTTGTGCAGTTGCCATTATTACCCCACTTATCACAACAAATAACGCAGCTGTCGAACACTATTACTGAAATGAATGAAAAAATTACAAACATTCAAGAGGACTTGGCACAAGTTAAAAAAAAAGTGGATTTGAATGAAAACCGAATTAATCAACTTGAAGAACTTGTGGAACACAAACAAAATCATATTAATGTATTGGAAAATAAATTAAATAATTTAGACCAGTTCTCAAAAAATAAAAATATTGAGATCCACGGATTAAAAAAGCAAAAAAATTAAGATCTATCGAGTACAATGGAGGTT
This sequence comes from Agriotes lineatus, assembly GCA_940337035.1. Taxonomy (NCBI): domain Eukaryota; kingdom Metazoa; phylum Arthropoda; class Insecta; order Coleoptera; family Elateridae; genus Agriotes; species Agriotes lineatus. The sequence continues at coordinate 52,872 of CALNHX010005393.1, read as the reverse complement.
ATTGCTAATAAACTAAAAATACCAGGATTTAGTAAGCATCACATTGAAAGCATTCACAGACTCCCTTCGGAGAACGCAAATAATCCGGAGCTGGTTAAGAACTACTAGGGGCATGATAATGGACAAAAAAAAGTACACAAAAATAACTAACAACGACATTGTAGAAAATTGTGGTGGTTCAATGATATACATAAACAAGAATCTCACACTTTATCATAAAAAACTTTTCTGGAAGATAAAATCATTGAAAAATGAATTGAATTTTAAGTATATCTGGTCATATAAAGGTAACATTTACATCAGGTGTGAAGATAATACGGATGCAATTAAGATACAAAATGAGAAAGATATCGAAAAAGCATAGCGGATAATTCACCAAAAAATTACAATAACTTTAGTGTCTGTTATCAAAATGTGCGTGGATTACGAACAAAAGTAAATAATTTCTTTATGGACGTACAGAAAAAATAGGGACTACGAACTAACAAAACAAACAAGAGGTGGTGGTGTACTAATGGGACTTACTGTGTATTAAAATTAACAAAGTGGATAATCAATCTCTGTTTGATTCACACAGATGCGTGCATCAAAACCTTTTTGATTATAATTAATCATGTAATTCAAGTCATAACTGTTCTATCTCATTCAAAGGTCGTGGTAAAGCCAAATTTGCATCTTGCCGTATTTGTTTGCCTCTGTTAATGTTGGAAAGGAATTTGTAAGCTTCCCTTAATGGCTTTTAAGCGGATGGATACATTTTCTACTAGAACTTAAGCCGACTTAGCATATTTGGGAATCATGGGTTTATGGATTTCGTTCAATTGCCTCATTGAGAGAGATTAGCATTAAGATTCTTAGAATAAGTATTTATTCCTACGTGCGACGCTCCGATTGGCTACGCAGGATCGCCTCAGCCAATAGTGTTTGAGCTTGCCCCTCCTTGATGAATTTGCGAGCTCGGCTCGTTGTAAATTCAGAGTTAGTTAGATCCAGAGTCTCGAGTAAGCAAGTTCAGCTAGGCTTTGTGCTGGGTTGCGGTCGTTCTAACTCCCTGGGAAAGACGTTTCCAGGTTGTTTTGTGTTACGGTTACGCGCAATTCGCTATTTTCGCGTGGCCAATCCAAGCGTGTCACAACAGTTGAAGCTTTTGTAAAAACCATCGGTCCATCAGTGACGTTTGTAATCGTTGTTACTCAATATACTCGTGTTTGTTAAGTCTTGTTTCACTCCAACAAATAACTGAACCCAAGTTAGGGTTATTAAGTGGCAGTTCCCGGCAATCCCATTGAACCGGAATTCGCAGTGGATTAATTGGGGGCCCCATTCGTGGAAGCCTCTTATCAAGTTAATCGTACAAAAAACAATCTCTGTATGTATTGGTTGTGTATATAATTCCGGATCAAGGACAGCGTGAGTACATGAATTTATTTGATGTTATTGGCAACTTGAATTTTCTATGGGAATCTAAAATTTAAATATTAGGCGACCTAAATTTAATTGAATTAGCTCAATACTACGTAAAAGTGGAACCTTTGTACAATTACTCAAATTTGTTTAGAACGTACATAAATTTTGTTGATTTTATGAATATTACCCAGAATAACTTAATCACAAACAAAATGGGGGTATTTTAGATGTATAGTATTAAGTAACATGCCTGCGGAAATTTCAAGAGAATCGCAGGTGTTGGTATCTGAGGACGACTATGATCCCGCACTTAATATAACATTAAGTATAGCGAATCACAAAATACAAAGATTTTAAAATCATTAAACATTCCAATTTTTTATTTTAAGAAAGCGAACTTCAGGCTGCTATATGATTTAATTAAAAACACCAATTAGCAGGAATGCATGCACTCTGCTGATGTAAATTTAAAAGTTAATCTTTTTTACACCAAACTTACACAAACGGTCCTAGTTCTAAAGAAACATACACAATATCTTATTTGGTTTGATCGCAACATAATAAATATGATAAGAGAAAAAGAACATTACAGAAAGAAATTTAACCAAACTAAATTAAATTGTTATAACTTGCATTACAAAAGAAACAAGAAATTTAAAATTCACACTCAAGGTACTTAAACTCGGTTGAAACTGAATTAAGAGAAAAACCTGAACATTTCTGGAAAGTGGCAATGAGATAGTACAAGGATTCGCAGATTATTTTCATACGGTATACAGTGTGGTCCATTAAGTGTGCAACAAATGGGAATTTTTTTTATTAGTTGTACAATCGAAATTTAAATATTGCCAAAAGTTAGTGCATGTGCGATAACCATATCAGATGCCCTTAGAATGGCTTCAAGTCAAACAATATACAGGGCAGGACAAAAAATATGAAATTCGTTCAAGAACAAAGTTACCTTATTTCAAAAAATATAGCAAAACTTTATTGAGAAAAGTTGTTTAGAATTAAAAGTTACGCTCAAATACAAAGTCACGGCCTCCTATTCAAATTTTGATTCTTTTTTGGAAAATTTTGTATTACCCCCGTATGATACATATTTTTATTATTTTGATTTTATATGTATTTAAAGTACCCACAACCACATCCCTTTTAAATAACTTTTAGCAACTTGAAGCGTATTTGTAAAATTTACTTGGATTTATATTTTTTTAGGTAAGCGTCCACTTCATGTTTGTTGCAACGATATTTAACAGAACTTTAGAATTTCGCAAATATTCTTTTTAACAATGCAAGTGCTTTACTAGTAATAATTTACATATGAAAAACTCTTAATAAAATCAAAATAATAAAAATATGTATCATACGGGGATAATACAAAATTTTACAAAAAAAGAATCAAAATTCGAATAGGAGGCCGTGACTTTGTATTTGAGCATAACTTTTGATTCTAAACAACTTTTCTCAATAAAATTTTGCTATATTTTTTGAAATAAGGTAACTTTATTCTTGAACGAATTACATATTTTTTGTCCTGCCCTGTATAGTGTTTGACTTGAAGCCATTCTAAGGGCATCTGATATGGTTATCGAACATGCACTAACTTTTGGCGGTATTTAAATTTCGGTTTTACAACTAATAAAAAAATGTCCCATTTGTTGCACACTTAATGGACCACACTGTATACCCCATGCCAAAAAATATGTGAAAATGATTTAATACAACCGTCTTCAAATACAATCACCGTCTTACGTATTAATAAAGATGAAATCCTTAAAGCTATTAGGAATTTAAAAAACAATAAATCGGTTGGTCCGGATGGTATTCCTGTATACATTTTAAAAGGATGTGCTGAATACTTAGTTGATCCGCTATATGAAATAATTAACTTATCACTGGAATCTGGTATTTATCCCAATGAATGGTCAACGTCAAAGATATGCCTTATTTTCAAGTTTGGAAAACAAACACATATTGAAAATTACCGTCCTATTTGTATAATGTCTGTTTTTGCGAAAGCGTATGAATCAGTATTGTATAATAATATTTATAATCAAGCAAAAGAATTGATCGACATAAACCAACATGGTTTTTTGAAATGCAGATCTACAGCAACCAATCTTTGCTATTTCACCCAAACTGCATCGGAAACGCTGCAAAGACGAAATCAGTTAGATGTAGTGTACACGGATTTATGCAAAGCATTTGATAAAGTGGATTATTGCTGTCTGCTTATCATTTTATCGCAAATGGGCTTCACCATTAAACTTTTAAATCTTATTAAATCGTATCTGTGTGAAAGGAAACAAGTTTGTTGAGTGTATGGGGTACAAATCAATTTTTTTTCTAGCTACATCGGGGGTACCACAAGGGTCAAACTTGGGTCCTTTATTATTTATACTATTCATAAACGACATGACCAAAAGTGTTAAATATTCTCACTGTTTATTATATGCCGATGATTTTAAAATTTTTAAAGATGTTAGTTCAGTTGAACATTGTCAAGAGTTACAATCAGATTTGGATGCAGTGTATCAGTGGACCCAAAAGAACAACCTACAATTTAATATTAACAAATGTTTTGTTGCAACATATTCGAGGAAAATCAATAGCATTAACTGGTACTATGATATCAATTCTGTAACATTAGTTTGTCAAACTGAAATAAAAGATTTAGGTATTACATTTGACAATAAATTAAATTTCAATAAACACATTAATTAATCAATCCTACAAGACACTGGGTTTCCTATTACGCACATGTAAGGAATTCACAAACGTAGATACTCTCAGTATTGTTCAACTGTCTAATAAGGTCTAAACTAGAATATTTAGCAATAATCTGGAACCCTCTATACACTTACCAAATTGTTGCTCTTGAAAGACTTCAGTTTAAATTTTTGCGGTACTGCTATTATAAAAGGACAAATTCTAAATGGGAAGGCAATTATAAAGATGTACTAGATTTGTATCAAAATTCAGATATAATTTTCTTATATAAAATCATTCATAGTATTTTGGATGCTCCACATTTATTGAACTCAGTAAACCTTCATGTTCACATTTAGGCACTAGACACGCTGTTTATTTTTCATACAGCGGTCCAAGAACTATGTCTATCCATTGCATTTAGTCTTCTCTCATATTAGACCATTTGTTTCTGTTCAGTGCGATCTGGTACCAGTTTAGCCCAACAAACTTTTTAAGTTCATCGTACCATGTCTGCTGGGTCCTACCCACACTTCCTTTTTCGCCTCAGGATCTCCATCGAGTAATGTGTCCGCTCCAATTTTTTGTGTGCCTAGCGACATGATCTGACCATCGCCATTTCAATGAGCTGATTCTTTCAATGTCGATTACCTGTGTTTTTTGCATTATCCACTTGTTACTTTTATGGTCTTTTAGCGATATGATCAACAGCTTTCTCTCTATGGTTCTCTCGTGTGTCCTTAATTTTTTTATTACTGCTTTAGTCAGGACCCATCTCTCAGAATCATATGTAACCGCCGTACCGGGAGTATACACTCGTAAATTTTTGCTTTTAGTGTCATAGGAATTTTTATACTTATGATGTATTTTAGTTTCCCATAAGCAGTCCATCCTAATCTGATTGATTTCAAAATCCTGAATTCGCTTGCCTGCTCTTACTGATTGTCCGAGGTATATGTATGTTTCCGTCTTTTTTGTTTGTCCGTGGACTGTAATTGTGTCATCTACTTTATCCATATTTCTCATAAATTGTGTCTTTGTGTTGTTCATCTGCAGTCCTACTTTGGTCGCCTCTTCGTGTAATTCTTCCAGCATCCCTGTTAGTTCCTCCTTATCTTTTGCAAACAAGACGATATCGTCGGCAAGCCTCAAATTGTGTAGATGTTCACCTTGGATGTTAATTCCTTTCTATTTTTTATTTGAGTTCCTTAAAGATATCTTCCAAAACCAAAATAAACAGCTTTGGCGAGATTACATCTCTTTGTCTGGCTTCTCTTTTCGCTTTGGTTTTATTTGTGAGTTCGTGGGCCTTTATAGTCATTGTTATTTATTTATTTTTATTTAATCGAGAACCCTTGATCCACTCTAGCATTTCTTAGTGAAGTTATTATGGTCCAAATTTCCACTGTATCGAAAGCTTTTCTGAAATTTACGAATGCCATCCATACCGGTATCTGTTAGATCCATCCGTGAAAATTGATGTCAGGTTCTGAGATAGTTTCAACATGTACAAAGGAGAAATGCTTCTTAAAAACACATTTAGACAAGCAGCGGTACCCCATGAACAACCTCTTCACCCGTAGTCCCTAAAAATGTGAGAATTCGGTTGTGGTAGTAACTTTTCTGGTTCACCAGACTAACGCTTCATAGGAAAGTATTGGTCTCGTGTTCACATTTATCTTTTCAATTCTTGTTTCAGCAAGTTTTCTCCAATTCAGCTTTCTGTTAAATATAACACCCAGAGATGTGATTTCGTCTGAAAAAGTTAAGGGTATTTGGAAAAGTAGTGGTGCCCTGAAGCCTTCTATTTTCCTCTTTCTTGTAAACAGAACCATATCAGTTTTAGCCAGGTTTAGCGACAAGGAGTGTTTCATGCACCATTGTTCAGCTAGTCGAAGTGTCGTTTACATTAATTTGTATGGCACTTGCTCTCTCAAAATGTATGATTCCGGTATATTGTCATCGTTGTACACAACAAGAAATTTCACTACTGGTATTAACTCATTGCTAAGACGATAAAAAAACAGTACCGGATAGAAGCCGGCAAAAACTTTCCCGGCCTAGGCCGGGAAAACGTAACTTAATGTATGTGACTTTTACTATTAATTATACAATATACTATTTTATGAACGTAAAACCCTTTTTTAGGGTGCAACAACAGCGATTGTTCTTCAAATAATATAAATAAATGTTACCGTAAATACAACTAAGAATAAAAAAAATCTGTAGAAGGCTTTACTCAAGACTTCCCTCTTAAGTGGACATTGTGACACTAAATAATTTTAAAAATCAAAGGAAACTAGGTGTAAATACTTTTTCAAGTTCCAAATAATACGGAAACAATAAAGGAAAACACTTGACTGCGAATTACATCAATTTTCAAATAAAAAGATCGTTACCGGTGGGATTTGAACCGCAGCGCCTGCGATCTAAATGTTCGCCAATTTCTTGCAAGGGCTCCTCATATCATTGCGTTGCAGCTGGCTTAACCTTTACGCTAGGCATGTATTAAGTTTCGTGCCGAAGCGAGATGCGTTGCAGCCAAATCACGCAATGGAAAATAAATTATATTTTTTACTACAATAAATCAATGCAGATAATTCTGTCACTAAAAGTGTCTTCATTCTTTTTTTACACATTTCATAAGCAGTATGGATATATTTATGTGCAATAGTTATTAAGATACCTCGATGCTAAAATTTATGCCACACATTCCCCGTACGCTTTTTTTAAACAATTTCTGTAGCATTTGTTAAAAATGTTTTTGAGATTAATTCGATACCATCTAAATCTAGAAAGAATACGCTTTCCAATAGTGTAAGAATCATTGAAAAATATTCAAAACTAAGCCTGTAAATGCGATGTACGCATAAAATTCATACATTTTCTGCAAAAAAAAAAACTCGGAAAATATTTTTTTGCACTCTCAAAAAGAATGGAGACCCCTACATTTATATCCGCGGTCATTCCCAAACAGTGTACATTTTTAAAAAACTATATTTCGAGTGCACATCCTATGCCGAAATATGCGTTTCCCGTGTATTTGAACGTTTGCTATTTACGCATTTATGCGGCTTCAGGTCTAAAAAGGTCAACACAACGCATTTATTGGTTGCATCTTTTTGACTTGTAGAACATTTATACTGTATCTGCTGGGTCTCATTTTTATCAAGGATAAAGCCTGGGCTGTATACAAATGATTACTTTTAGGTATTTTACTGTTCAAGCAAAAATTAACAAAAGTTTATTTTTTAAGTATATATTTGTCTGACATTTACTCGGTTTCAGGCCATGTAGGTACATGATATATATGTACAATATCGTTTTCCTCCAACAAATATACAGACAGACAGACAGACAGACGGACAGAATTGAGAAAACCTGTTTTTCGTCATTTACCTGAAACGTGAAGAGCTGAAGAAATCACAGAAGGTGATTTTTACTTCGACAAGAAGTGTACGAAGTATTGAAATACCCTCATATCGAAAACCACTCTGAATCAAATAGCTCTAAAATTTCGTGTCAATGACTAATAAACCGACCGCTGTGCTGATATTTTGGTAAAGACCCTAGCTCACTAGATCCCTCCCTCGTATTGGGGAGTGCCTAAACGTGTTGTGAGGTGTACGTATGTTTGTATGTATACACGATTCCGGTCGCCAGGAACCTTCCTGAAGTCTTGGATCTTTTCCATACGATAGGTCGTCCGAAAATGAATGCAACATCAACTATTGAGGTATGGTCGAAGGCAAAAATCCAAGGACATGGCACTTTCTGATCTTTTTCATACAACACTAAAACCTCGCTAAACCGACATATAAATAAACATCCTATTCTAAGTTCCCAGATGTGACCCACGTGCCATGGGTGTGATCCACGTGCCATGGGTGTGAACCACATGCCATGGGTATGACTCACGTGCCATGAGCCAAACAATAGTTGCCAGCCCTCAAAATGTCCGTATACGTCCAGTTGTTATTTTCCTTAATAATAATCACATGTAAATATATAGGGCAAATACACTGATGATGATGATTACAAAAAAAATGTTTTTTTATTTAATTAAACTTGTTCAAAAATGTTTTTGTCAAAACGGTTTCTTAAGAATCGCACACAACACATACAAAGTTGAATTGATTAGATTTGGCAATTTTTAGTATTTAAGTTAATTTCATGAATTGATTTTTTGTTTTTGTTAAAATTTGATTGGAATGAAGTAATTAATCAATTTGTTTTGGTTAAGCTTTAAAATAAATTTGTGTTTTTTATTTTTTACGTGATATAACGAACAGCATTTTTTTTACAGCATTCTTCTACGGATTTATTAAATACACTCATTAATAACACATTCAATTTGATAATAAACGCAAATATAAGGTGCCGAAGTATTCTTGGAAAGCACTGAAGGACGCGTATCAATAGTTTTTATAACATTGAACTGTGAAGCGGAGTGAAGTGCGTATTGACAATTTTTATGATAACTAACTGATTCATAATATTTCATTGTACTAGCAAAACGGAGTGATGCTGAGTGTCGAAGTATTCTTGGAAAGCACCGAAGGGCGCTTTTGGGGGGGGGGGGGAAGGGGGGTACCGTATATTTTCGTCGTTCAGACGAGGGAAGTAAAAAGTGAAGGCCATCTATAGCTAAAACAGATATGGTACCAACTACACAGGGTGTTTCAGGAAGAAAGGCTGATATTCTGGGACATGATATTAAACATCGTTTGAAACAAATAAGTTCATATACTTACATATACTCTTATTCTTAACGGTTATAAAGATGGAGCGTGTTCAGTGATAAAAATAAAATAATTATTAACGACATAAGGCCGTTAGAAATCATCTAAGGCTTTTTCATTTTCGAACATCTGCACCTTGTTCTATGGTTCTGTGTTCACGTTTCATCGTCTATCATGTCCAATACATTTTGTCACCACTATTGTAGAATTTAGTAGGGGACAAGCCTTCTCTTTCCACTCAATGCAGATGGCTTCTACATTATAGGTCAAGCGGACGACATAATAATTCTGCTTAACGACATATATGTGACTAAAGAAACCAAATCATTACTTTAAATAGATATGGAAGCGGCCAATTAACGTTTTAAGTAATATTCACGATATGTACTAATTTTCTTACTGTTCAATTGAAAAGGCCCCGTTGCCCGCTGAATCATGGAAAGGAATCAGGGACGCTACCACAGAAGGAGATATATGCTTTTCCCGACACATGGTTTTCCAGTACATTACGGGATCAGAGGACTGCCTTTTCCTCAATGTCTACACGCCCGAGGTTAACTATCACATCAATTTTCTATCTTACAAATATTAGTAAACACTCCTTATTACAGCTTCCTGCCAAAGATAGTGCTCTTAAGCCAGTCATGGTATGGTTTCATGGAGGTGGATTCTTTGCAGGTTCCGGAAATGAGGAATTTTATGGTCCAGATTTATTAGTTTCTGAAGATGTAGTACTTGTCACGATTAATTATAGACTTGGTGTTCTAGGTAGGTAAATAACGCTATGTATATAAATATATATACAATTAAAGAACATACCTGCAAAACTTAAACTAAATTTTCTTTAGAACTAGCTAATATTCAAAGTGTGGTGTAACCAGAATAGAAAATTGTCATTTAAATTAAAAAATTGAATGACTGACTACTAAACCACCTTTGGTAATTTAGTCACTGTCGACATCACACATCTGCAATATCAACCCATCACTGTAAACTAAGAGATATCTTGATGTACATATTATTTAACTATTTAATAGACTACTTCAATATTTTCAAATATTCAAACTTTAGATAAGGGTTTATTCGTTAGGCTTCCTTAACATGAACGATCCGTCTTTGGGAGTTCCTGGCAATGCTGGTTTAAAAGATCAAGTAATGGCACTTAAATGGGTAAAGAAAAATATAAAACACTTCTGTGGAGACCCTAACAATGTCACTATTTTTGGAGAAAGCGCAGGGGGGGCTTCAGTTCATTACCTAATGTTATCACCAATGGCCAAAGGTAACTAAACGGTTACAATTTTTCAAAATATAACTTTTTATGTTTCAGGCTTATTTCACAGAGTTATAGTTCAAAGTGGCTCTGCCCTTTGTTTATGGGCAAGAGGAGCACCATCTGCTCCTCTTATAGCAAAGGCTTTGCAACTTGATACGACAGATGAGAAGCAATTATTAAAAATGCTTCAAAAAATGTCGTCTGAGGAGCTATTAGAAATGCAAGAAAAAATTCCAGATGTAAGTAGCTTATTTATTCAAGCGCTCTACTGCTATGTATTGCTTTCAGGAATTTTCAGTCGACCACATACGCCCCTTTTGTCCGGTTGTGGAAAACTCCTCCGTCAAAGATGCATTTTTAAATGAAGAACCTATAAATTTAATAAAGACCGGCAAGTTCAATAAAGTTCCGCTCATGATTGGGTACACATCTAGGGAAGGGATGTTAGCGGTACTCCTGACGAAATTTAAACAGAGAGAACTAACGTTCAGCAAAGATTTTCAAAATTACATTCCTTACAATTTGAAAATAGCTAAAGGAACTGCGCTATCAAAGACTATTAGCCAAAAAATTAAAAACTTTTATTATGGCGATAACGAGCCATCTACTAACAATATGGATATATTTTATCAGGTGAGATATGTTCCATACATTTATCAATGTTATTAATAAAAACTTACAAGGTTTTTGCACAGACACTATACTATGTTTAACGAACAGATACAATAGAACCCCTCCCACAAATGAGCGCCATATTTTAAAAGAATATTGACAGCCAGTTGTCAGTAGCTCAATTTTATTTGAAATTAAACAAATGTTTAATACTTTCGAATTTAACTTGTAACGTGTAAAACTAGTTTTTAAGTAATCAAAGCCAAACCAGTAATTTGATTATTGAATCTGTTCGTGAAACGTGGTATACAACGCCTCATTTAAGCAATCTTAGTTTCTTCTGGAATTTATAGCCACTCTAGTTTTATAGAGATTTTTCGTAATCGTTTTTAACCGTTTATTAGCAAAACAAGTGTAAATTAATTTAATCTTAGACAAATACCATTTTCTGGTAGAATTTTGAATGTTAAATTGTCACAGAAAAAGATAGCATTGAAATTCTAGTAAAGTATCAATCTAACCTTGTTAGAAAAGATCGATAAATGACAAATTCATCTGGCATTTGTAAACAAAGTTTTCACACGTGGGAGAAGACTCTGTGCAAAGAAATTGAAAACATCGATAAATTTGAAGTTTGTGCAGTGATTAAATGTTGCAAAAGTTTAACAGCATTTAACGATATGCTGACTATTTTAGAGAATTCTTCATATCGATAAAAGAGTTCTTGGTAAAACGTATTGTGTAAATATTTCTTCACTGCACGAGTTTCAAATTTATCCATTTTCGCAATTTCTCTACAAAATTCCGTCTCTCACGTGCGACAACTTTATATACAAATGTCAAAGATAAATTTGTCTTTTATCAATCGTTGTTAGCAAGATTGGATTGATGCATTACTAGAATTTCAAAACTACAACAACCGCTTGTTAGTCGGGCTACAAGTATATGAATCAACCCTCGTATAGTATACCACTATATATTTGTCTTCAAGTCTATGTCATGCATTTCTGTTTAGAAAAAAGATCTTGAACATCCTCTGACTGCAATTTTTTCTTTCGTAAAGCTATGGAACTATGCCAGAACTTTTTTCCATTGATTTAATTTTGCTTCTCAGTTTAAAGACTGGATTATTAAACATAAATGATTGATTTACTAAATTAATTACTTCCCAACTGCTTGCTGCAAATGTTTAGTTTGACCATTTCTTAGTTTTCAAAGTTGTTAGGTCACAAACCAGAACTTCTACAATATAAACATGTGGTTCTTTATGGGAGAAGTGGTACGCGTTAATAAACAATAGTTTGGCAAAAATGACAAAAACAAAGCAGAAAACATTTAAATGTATAATGTTAAAACGTAGTAGGTCACCCATTTAGAAACATAAGCAAAATTCAAATTCATTGCTCAACAACAGATTCTAAAGATGCAACAGAAAATTAATTATTCCATTTGTTGTGTTTGTTGACCACACAAGTGCTTTGCTACAGCTTCGCATTTGATTGTATTGTATCTCATTTGAATATGTAATAATTACGTTTTAAATATTAATTCTTTTGAAAAAATATAACCCCCAATTTAATATTGGTTTTAGCTGAACACTGACACCTCTTTTTTGACCGCCATATACAATACTATAAGAGGCCAAAACGCCACGTCTTCCTCGCCTGTTTATTTGTACAGATTCTCTGTCGAGTCGGATATCAACATCTTGAAGAAACTTATAGGAAATAATACTTCAGGTAATTATCATCCCATCAAATAATGCAATATGAGTATATTATTTTATGCAACTTATAAATTGACAAATCTTTGTATTGCCATAATACGAAACAAAATGATTTCGTAATTGAAGCGATAAATAAAATTATATTTTGCTATTAATATTCATCTTTAAAAACGCACATTTTGCAGATAGTAATATATTGTTTTAATACCCAACAACGTGGTTTACTTATTTAATATTAAATTACAATTCGCTTTGTAATGGCCTATTATTTTTGATTTTTACTTGCCCTACGTTGGGCCGACATATGTCATAGTATTGAATCTACTTTGTAAGCTAATATTATAGCAATAGCTACTAGACTGCTAAACTACTCCTATCCATTCACTTCAAAATACTTTAAATAAAATATTTGCCCTAATTCCAATGTATTTAATCAAATCATTTATTTCTTTGATTAGCTCAAGTTATAATAAACATCTTATCTCAGGTGGGTACTTGCGTTAGAAAAATCTATCAAAATAATTGTACAAAATGTTTCCTTATTAACAAGTTATTTCAGAATGATTTTAGATCTTTCAACTGTCCCTGTCAAATTACTAATATGACACTTAAGCTGAATCTATATTTAATCAACACGTATCAGTTCTAACATGTTAACAAGAGTAAGTATCTATGTACTTATGCAACTCATTATTCGACTGTTAATATTAATTAATGTTTATTAACTACATATAACTGGTTATCTTTCCTTCTTGAATAGATCAAATTCTTCTGTACAAAACAACACAAATATAACCAACCTATTCTGTCACATGCATTTGCATCTTCAACCAGGAACCCCACTTCAAATTAGAATCCACAGTGTAACAATGAATTAAACACTGTTAAAGTGTCCTGCTACAATCCCAACAACCACCCGGCTCTCCTAAATGGTAGATCCTTTTTATTGCATACAACTGCAATTCCAATATGTCGTCCTCTTTACAGCAACCAGCATAGAATCCAATCCTTCAATTCCATTCCACAAACACCGAGCCAAATGATGAGTTTGTGACCGCAAGCTCAATTAAAATCCAATTCCCAGATGTCCTCGACTTAACTGCGACTTTTGTGAACTCGAAGCAGCAACCCCAAATTCAGGTTAGAATTACTCCATTAATAACTTTATGCCAGCATATACCCATTCAAATTAGATACAGATATGTGAATATTGACAGAAAATATATATTACAGCTCCTACAATCATCCCTGCTAGAACGGACTCTGTTCACCAGTTGCAATATTCGTTATTCTTTCTTAATCACATCGAAGTTTGTTTCAGTTTTAAAATTCGCTTTTATTCCACTTATTTCATTTAATTTTGTCCTTTGCACCCTTGTATATCTAGCCAATAATAAACTTTTAATTATACAGGGTTTATTTTGTTAATTTAAATCAATACAAAATTATCATGTTTACATTTTAAAAAGCAAAATAAGTTGTTATGCTTAATAATAAAATTTACTATAGCAATCCTCAATTTTAATACAATTTTTTAAAACTAACATCCTGGATTACTTTTAACTACACTATTTTCTTAATTAATCTGACAAATTCCTAGTAACTTCAAATATTAATTCAGCTTATAACTTTCATATTATTTCACACTAACTTATAGTTTCTTCTAGTTATTTACCTTTTAATTATAAATTGACCCCTGTTAACTTCGATAACCATTCATCTTAATCCAAAGATAATAACTTTAATGTATTTTTTAGAACATTATTTTTGTATAGCTATTCTGTTTTATTTTTCTAATTGATTTCAAGCTTGTACTTTGTACGTTTAATATCTAGTAATTAATTGTTTAACAATAAATCGGCAGTCCTGATCTGCAACTATCACAATTTATTTATTTCCAAATACTTCTAATAAGGTCATTACTGACTTAAAAAGTTTGAAAATGAGCTATTACCAATTTTTACTTTTCCATCGGTTGGGAAGTCTGCCATAACAGCGGTCGGGAAGTAATCATTTTCCGACCGCCATCATGGCAATGGATTTTCCCCGCCTTGTATTATTATTTAATTAACGTCAGTTTTTAAGTACGGTCGAGTCCGGCAGACCTTATCTTTAAATTGTATCCCACAGAGCAAAATCATTTAGAGTAAGTAAACTGGGCAGAGAAAAATGAAATCTCTAGCATTCCACTTCTTTTCAAATATTTGATTTCAATACTACCGTATATGAACATGATAGTGCACAGGAGCACAATCGGGTACCACATCCTGTATTTAAATGAACTTTGTCAAATACGTGTAACATTGTGGGCAAGACCAGCACTCTACCTATGGGAAAAACATATCAATGTTCACAGAACTGGAAACCAAGTCACAATACCAGAAAAAATATACTTGAAGCACTGGAGATCAGATGGGGCCTTTGCTCCACAGTGGGAGCTGCTATCGGAGATAGCGTGAGCTCAGATGAATGCCGAGCTGGTCGACAACACAAAAATGGGACCGTGGCTGCAGAATGCGAGGCCCGTAACTAAGGATCAGATGTGTGTTCCAGGTCAAGGAAGCCTGCAAGCACAGAAAACTGAGTACTGTACATTTACGTACCAGTAAAGTTAGAGCCGGTCCAAAACAATTTATTCACCAAAGATGCTCCATAAAGGGGTTCGTGCAAATTTCAAGGCAGACGCATACTTGGAAAAGGTGTTTTTAGACATTTTGAAGCCTTCATCCACTGGCAGAGCTGTTGGACTTAAGGCGAAAGTGCAGGTTGCAGTGTCACATTTAGATGTGGGTATAAATCTTTGTGAATAAAATTGCCCCCCGTTAAATAATATTCATACACCTACAGCAAGGCTCGGGAACAACTTCTCCGGCAGTAAATCAGAGTCCTATACATGGCTTTGACATGGCTCGGTTGCAGACTTCAAAATACGCTAAAGACAATGGTGCAATTAGTTTTACGTTTAGACCTAAGGTTTTTGTGTAACTAACTTTCTTTCTGTGCCTTTTGCTAAATTTCTTGACGAAAATCACATGTTTGTCTCTCGTCCATTTAGAGGTTATTCAGAGGTTAATTTATTTGTTTGTGACGTATTTGGAAATTTTGTTTTTGTAAATCAGTCACTTACGTGCACATAAATAGTTGTCAATCATATACGTTGGTTTTTTCAAGTCTGGCGCTTATTTAACCTGTTTAGAGCAAATTATACAGCTTCCTCGAAAGATTTGTATGTTGAAGTAGGTTCAAGTAACAGACATCTTGGAGATACGTGAGCAGCGGTTTCCGAATCTAGTTTGCAGAAGGGATTTAATCAGTGGCGTACTACGAAAGGGTTAGCAAATTTATTCTGTGGCAAGTGTTTTTAATTAGTTTCGCAAAATGTCAGTGTAATGTTCAGCTCTACAATAATAATAATTACGCTGACAAAAATAAGAGTGTGAAAAGATTAATAAATAAAACAAGGTTTTCGCGTTTTGATACTCACTTAATTTTACTAATGTCCTTCCATAAACCCACGTAAAAATTAATGTCGTGTTATTTTCCTATAAAGTTGCTTATGCGTAAAACAAGTCTCTTAAGATTGCTTGCTTGTGAAAAATTCGCTGTGTGCCCAAAATAAATTAATTTTACTTGCAGGTATCTAAATAAATCCTAAGGTGTAAAGGGTATCTGTTATTAGCAAATCAAACAATTCAGTGTTTAATTACGTGCATTAGAACAAGAGAATATTATAGCAATATATAGTTTATTTCTAAAGAATGTAGCTGTTTTCCTCTATGTACAGAATTACTGCCAATGGAAAGTGTTTTTCTATTTATCTCGTAATATGCAATTTTACTATGTTGGAGGCTACTGAAGTTCTATTATAACCTTATATTGAACATAGTAGTAGTAAACATATACAGGGTGTTTAAAAAATACGTTCGGATATTTTACCCACTTACAGATGTCATCAATACAAACAAAAATTCCTAATACAAGTGGGTCTGGAAACGCTTCGTTTCCGAGATACAGGGTGTTAAATTTTTTTTTAATCAGTTTTTTAATTGTTATCTAAAACGCTTTGAGAGATTTTAATGAAATTTGTACAGTTTGTTTATAACTTTATGAGGTATCTTTTGGACCTATTGATCCAGTAATTCCAGGGGCGTCCCCGCGAAGCATGTCGATTAGGTTTTTTCGCAAAAAACGTCCATCAGATTTTTTAGAATTTTCTTATATTTTTTTGATTAAGCAACTAAAAGTGCATCTTTTGTTTCTTTTGAGTTTTCTTCGTATCTCACTTTGTTTTCAATAAAAATATAAAGGTTATATTTTTGTACGTCTCTGAACTTATTAAGACAAAAATGCTACAATATCTCAAAAACCCTTAGCCAATTTTAGTGAAACTTTGAAGGTTTATTGGTGCTCTTAAGGATCATGTTTAGGCCCACTTAGATTTAAATTATTTATTCTAGGGGCAACCTGGATTTTTTTTAAACTCTAACACCCTGGACGCGAAGCGTTTCCAGACCAATGTTTATTGGGACATTTTTGTTTGTATTGATGAGATCTATAAGTGGGTAAAATATCCGAAGGTATTTTTTAAACACCCTGTATAATTTTGTTTTCCTCACTATCTTATTAAAAACCATGTTTTCTTAGTAAGAAGTAATTATTTTTTACAACTGTGGAAGAGCTTATTATTTTGTAATTACGCCACCGAAAACAGCTATGTGCAAAAGCAAAATGTGAAATGAAGACTTAAGATATAATTTTTATTACTGTATCCCCAAATTAAAATAATCTTGAAATGCATTGAAATTTTTAGGAGTCAGTCATGGCGATGACCTGGGGTACTTTTTCAAAACCGCGGCGACGCCGGAACTGCGCCCCGGAAGCTTGGAGGACAATTCCGTGCGAAGAGTTACAAAACTGTGGACGACCTTTGCGCGCCACGGTGACCCCAACCCAGTCAAAAAAGACCCGTTAATTAACGTAACGTGGAAGCCTACTCAAGAAGGACAGCTCCACTTCCTGGACATTGGGGAAAACCTCACGGTGGGGCTGAACCCCGACGCAGGAAGGATGGCTTTTTGGGACGAGATTTACAGCCTGAGCCCCGCTGCGTCTAAATTGTGACTTGGAAAAACGCGGCTAACAAATGGTTTTTGGGAAAATAGCGGCACTTAGCTGCTTGTTAGGGCAGTGCTTGCGCAAATGTGAATTTGTATTTATATTAAACAGGCTTTACTGGAAGCAAATAAAAGCTTTATCTTTCTTTAAAAGTTTAAAGACTGCTCTTAAACAAGCGTAAAATCGAGTTAAACTTTATATTGCGAGCGTCCCCGGTTCAGCCTGTGAGTGCATAACTAAGAGACATTTACTAAAATTGCTTTAAAGTACCCGAAACACTTTGAAAAGTAGTAAAATTTAAGCAACGATGAATTTTCGATGCTCCCTTTGCAACATTTACAATATATTTGAGTGGGTAAGAACACATTGTTTTAAGCAAACTTCGAACGAAGTGCTAAAACTGAGAGTATACTTTCAACGGCCGTTTTCACGTCGAAAAGGCATCAGCATCAATTTTTATGTTATAGCTCCGGCTCGAAGCACCCGCGGTTAATTCACTTAACAGGGGCGTGCATTTTTCTGTGTATAAAACACTTTCTTAATTAGAAAGTATTCATATAGAGTAAATTATTATGTTGAAGCTGCAATAAATTTATTTGCTGCGGCGTGTGACTACTGCAAATGGCGCTTTGCTGAATATACAACCCACAGCAGATGCTGCTGAAACGCACGCATCCGGAATTTATGACAGCAGTGCTGAAAAACTGAAAATTCTGCTTTGTATCAAAACTGACAGATTGGACAAGGGTAAACTTGAAGCGTTTTCTAACTGCAGTTGCAAGAATTTATGGTGACGGCGTTCGAGTGACACCAAGCTTTAGAATATGAAAATGTAGCAAGTGTTCATGACCGGTAAAGCTTCGCGTGATGGTAATATTGCAACGGAAAATCTACACAAAAGGTGGAATAAGCAGTATATCGCTTGAATTTATTAATTTTAAACAGTGTTATCTTCAAGTTAACGTAGACATGGCCCAATTTTAGTAACGCTTGCGGGGTGCTACTGTTGCAATTATTTTTGTTCGTGCCTACATTTTACGTAAAAACAAAATGCGGTAACTATATTACCAAAAGAGCAACTAAAAACTATACATATGATGGTTCTATGCTTCGGCAACAAATATTGGTTTGATATTTGTATTACAAAATAGGGACTGACGTCCCTATAGGTATTTGCTAGTCCAATAATATTGCATTTGCATTAGCTTTATATTATTTGGCCTATAATTAATAACCCTAATCCCTAATGAGACTAAATTCACACAATTTGTTTTAATTGAAAAGTGAGGATGGAGACACTTTGTTTTCTGTTCGTTTTCATAACATGGTAGGTGGTTCAATGAAGCAGCAAAAGTATTTCCAAGCAGCTATACGACTTGTAAGATAAAGAACATTAATAAAGTACACTGCATTTAAAAATAAGAGGTTATGACTAAAGCAAATATAAACCTGACAGGTAGAAATATTAAAATAAGTACTTGGAAGAAGCTAAGCACCTGATTATGTAATATAGCATTCACTAAACACAAAAACATTTTAATGATCTTGAAGTTGGCATATGTATACAATTTTTGTACTGGGGATTCTGTATTTTGTTTTGCAAAGGTTTCTCCACCTGCATAGAGGCAAGTTTGAATTTAAAAAATGACAATGAATGACAATTAATGTTTCTCATTATTTCAGTGTCAAAATAGATATTTTCCGGAAATTCTCGCCGAAACTATTATAAAATGTGATAAAAATACCTATTAATAAACGCTACGTCAATAGTATCCACCAGAGTATTGCGTAGTGCAATAACCTTAATAGTAGTTATTTATAACACTTATGAAAGATGCTAAGTAAATGTCATACCTTTATTAACCTATTAGTTTTAGTAACTTTTTGTTAATACATTCCTAGACAAAGATGAATTTCAGAAGTACACTCATGAAAGGTTGGAAATCAAAGGCCACTTTGTGTTTTTATGTTTAGTAAATAGACTGTATACTATAATTTAGTAGTATAAATGTAAATTTTGGATAAATAACTTGAGAACGGACATGAACATAGGTGCAACTTTGGCATTTGGAGTACTAATATGTAAAAATGAATATAAATATGTATATCTGCAAACTGTTTTAAGAAATGCTTCGCTTAAAATCTAATGTAACATATGGAAACGTTTAGGACTGTATATTGAAAGTGTAATGTTATTGGTAAGGAAAGCTTAGCTTTGTGTAATATAGATATTTATGCATTAAGGGAGATATGAATATGTTTTTTCCCTGAGGTTGACATGTGTTAAAGACCGAGGGCTCTGGCCCGAGGCCTGTAAGTCAACCGAAGGTAAAGAACATGAATATCTCCCGTGGTGCATACTATATTATATTTACTAGCATATTAGTGAGCATATTATGAAATTTCAAAATGCCATAATTACATTTAAAATTATAATATGTAAGTAACATCAAGGATTGTCTCACTGTATGGTTGCTAAGACGTTATTTGTAGTTGCATGGTTACCATGAGTTTGAGGGAGAAATAATTTGACAAGTCCCTTGGGACATATGAGTAGCTTTTCATATTTTGTATCTATGACGAAAATGTACAATATCATGTTGCTAGTAAATAAAGTTAATTTATATTTTGAAACTTCAATTTGATGCAGTTGCTAGCAAAATCATAATAACTATTTTGCAATAAAAGGAGAGAAAACACCGCAGTTTTGAAATGCTTTATAAAATAATTTGTATAAGAGCATAAATTGTCAAATGTTTGCCCATTAAGATGGTGTCATTTGGCATTTACTTGTTTGGGAGTGCCAGCATCGTCGATGTGGTGCAGATAACTGGTAGAATTGGTGGACCTGTAAGAGTTCGTCCTTTAGCTGTTACAAATCCTTCAAAGTAGCCGAGATCTTCATAAAAGGTTTGAACAATATTATATTGTAGGCTGGAGACAGGATTAAAAATCACCCGAAAAGAAGATCAATAAAAAATCAATCAACTCATATAATTTATAATAAATTACCTCAGAGAAGTTGATAATTCACACCCAAAAGTGCTGTCGACTTCAAAGGTTAATTGTCAACTTACAATTCGTATTAAATAAATGTGACTTACCGGAAAATTTGAGTTTGAACAGAAAAAGTCGTTACAAATTTATTTCAGTCATGCAGATGAATAACTCAACCTGATTGAAAGTTTTCATGTTTAAAAGGACTGACTAAGCTAGTATAATAGTAATTAACAAAACATAATTGATACACATGGAAATTTAATGCAGCAAAAAGAATATAGCCATATATATTTGAATTTACTGGTTAAGTCATCTCAAATGTAAGAAAGTAAATATTTGAATAAAAATATGTGGAAGGTAATTTTGATAAAACAAAATTTAAATAAATAAAATTTTATACCTACAGTCATCTCATGTCATACCACACAAAGCCAGTTCTTCCAAAACAAACAGCAGACGATGCGTTTCAAGTATACATTTTCCAGTATTTAAAATTTCTAAAATAATTTATGATAACTCAATTAATAAATGTAGAATTTAATCATCCCAAGTGCCGAAAAACAACAAAAAATAGGTATTTCCTTAAACATGCAGTCTACCCGCTACATCTACAAACCTGTATAACATTCGAAAGTATTATTACCAAAAAATTTTGTTAAGTGTGCCAAACTATCTCTTGCGTGGTTGTGGGTCAAAATACCGGATGTACAGTCGTGTGCAAATAAATCTGGGACAGTGTTTTTTCACATGCAGATTCAGTTAAGAATTTGAAGAATATTTCCATGGATTTCCGCTTATCAGATAGAGTTACGGGTTTCAGTACCTGTTAAAGTTTAATGTAACTCTTTCTGATAGCAGGGAATCCATGGAGTTATTCTTCAATTCTCAACTGAATCTGCATGTGAAAAAAACACTGTCCCAGATTTATTTGCACACGACTGTACTTACAAGGGCGCCAGAACCAATAGTCTCGATTGACACAACAGTTGAACTCCTTTTGTCGGATCACCTAAAAGCTGAAAGTGCTGCAAATCAATCCCAAAGAAAGAAAAGACAATCAAATGCAAAGTAGAACCTGATTTATTTACTTCGATTACAAAGTCGATACTAATGCAGAATAATAACATAAAAAATATCTGTAAACACAACAATAGTATAAGAAAAATAATCACTTCAAAAAGAAAACTACTCAGTTAATACAACGCATCATATGTAATGTACTCGCCAACTGGATAATAAATGAATTAAATAATACAAAATACTAATTGATTGCAAACCCGCCGATGAAATATTTAAACGTACGAATCAAGCAAATAAGCAATAAAGTTAAGTTGAATTTGAACGAGTCGCTCACTCGTTACAACCTGAAAGAAAAACATAAAACATAAAACGCAAGTAGGTTACCTGAAATTATACTCATCAGGTATAAAATTAATTAACCCTTCAAAATTTGCTACATGCTAACGTCTGGCGGTTAATCAAAGGCTTTCAATTACCAGAGCGCCTAAGAAAAGAAATCACATATATAATTTTTTTTTTTTGTGAGGCACTAACACCCCATGAAGAAGCTTGGCCTGCAAGGCGAAAGATTAGAGCTTCCGTATCCTCGCTCTCACACCCGGCTGTCGCGTGTCAAATTCATGACACGTGGTGATGTGGTGAGCACCACGCATTAGACAGCCGCATTATTACCCCTTGTTCTTTCGAACGCCGGTTCCCAATTATTTAAAGCGACTGGGTAGGCCGCCCGCCAGGCATCGATCTGGGATTTGAATAGTGATGGGCATAACCGGACAATTTTCATAACCGAATTATTTGTATTCGAATCATAATAATAACCGAATGATTATTTGAATAATAATTCGAATCGATTTTGGCTCTCGATTCGTTTCGATTTCACCGGTTGGCGGTTTGCCGGTTGGCGGTTCACCGTCATCTGCATCGGCACCGTAACTTGCAGATAGCAGAGGAACTCAGTTAACCGTTAATTATAATAATTGTATAAATGATTTTTATTTGATTTCTAAGGAGTTTAAACCATTGAGAATAGCTATATCAATACTAATCATAAAGAAATTATAAATATGCGAATACAAAGTATCTATGGAATCTATTTTTAGTTCCTAAAATTCTCTAGCAGCCACCCTTCCCTTTTCGCTTGCACATCATACCGGTATATTTTAGAATCCATAATTTATCTACGTTCAGCCTTCCGCGGTTCTAAGGACGCACACTTAAAATTTTAGACATCGAAATCCACTTCTTGTTCCACGTTCATATCATATGACGACGGCCCATCCGTTATTAAAAATTAAATATAAATCTGTTACGATATTGGAAAATCTTATTTCGATTTCTGTTTATCCCTTATTAGGCATAATCAACCGCGTTTCAAAGCAAAAATTTAGGCCGTTATAAAATAATACAAAACAGCTTCGGCAAATCTGATACTCAGCAGAACGTTATCTTTAATAGGAACGGCCCCATAAATTTAACTCGTCGACTGGGAGTCTCAAATGTCTTAATAACATCAACAAGCAGCGGGGGGCCTCACTTGGGTCAATCTAATTACATGCGTAGAAAAGGTCTTGACGTATTATTTACAGAATTTCGATCACTCGCAGGTCGCTGAGATACGGCACGTAGTACTTAGCAGGTTGAGGTTATTTTTGATTCGAATACTTGGAACGAAAACCGAGTTACACAGGTTATTTCAATAACCGGATAACCGGTTATTTTTTATTCGAATAAGCCCATCACTAGATTTGAACTCCAGACTTCCGCGCCGCAGTCCGATGCTCTAACCATCAGAGCCACGCTGGCGCATACATATATAATTATGTTATTATAAATACTGCTTGCGATTCATTCACAATTTAAGTGAATGTTAGGCCGGCTTCTCACGAGGCGTTTTTGCAGCGCTGCAGAGTGGCGCCGTGGAGTGGCAGGGTACGCGATTGGGTGGCGCGTTATTGCGGCGCTACTGTGTAGCAGGCAGAACTGCTATGTCGCTCAGCAGCGCTACCGTCGGCGTTGCCAGGTGAAACCGAAATAGGTAGTTTGTCACTTGCAGTGCATCGAGATGGACGCAGTGTCGATTTTGGAAACTTTCCTATCCATTTTCACAAGGACATACAATACAACCGAATTTAACGGTAACCCGCAACAAACTAAAAAGTCAGTGTTGCCGTTGGCCTGACGTAAAATTACGGCATGATGTTGGCAAAATTATGTATCAATCGGCAGCACTGCCTTAGTCCTGCGGCTGCGCTTCCGAGAATCACCGCCCGCTGCTAGTGGCGCTGCGAGTCGCGCCGTGTGAAAGGGTCTCGCGACTAGCAGCGCGCGCTTCTGGTAGCGGAAGTCTGCTACGAGTGGCTCAAACGTGCCACCGCGCGTTCGTTGAACGCTCCGTGCGAAGGCGTCTATTTAAAACAATGTTTCCCTACCAGCGGCGCCACTCTGCAGCGCTGCAAAAACGCCTCGTGAGAAGGGACCCTTAGATCTTTAAAAATTCGAGTTAGTTCAAATTCGACGCATGAAGAATCGCCCTAAAATATGACACTGGAATTGCAAAGCTTATGTACTTTTTTCCACATTATAAAAGTTAAGTATTGGATAGTTCATAAGCGGTTTCTAAATACTGAATTTTTAGTACAGCAAACTGAATTGTGTGTGAGTAGGTACACCAATTAGCTAATCCCAAATACAACAAATAGAAATGATTTCAGGTTATTCAATAAATCGTTAGCAAAACTCGATTTGTAACCTCAAATAAAACAGAAAATAAACAAACGCTTAAATAGCAAGTCAGGTAAGCATACACAATTATATCTAATAGTGCGGTTCACACTGCGCACCTGCGACAGTTTGATGCAGAATAAATTTGATCGGACCTTAAATGTTTCCAAAAAACGACAGCTGGTCCCCAACTGGCAGTAACGGAGCGTTGAAAATCGGCAGCCAAAACAACAGGCAGCGTATGGAACAGCGGCAGCCCCAGGGGATGGCCTAAAGCTGGCTTGGAAGCTTCCGCTGAGGGTAGAAGCAACCATCCACCAAAACGATAGCTCGGGATACCTGCCCACGTTGAAGCAGAGCTCCAGACGATTGTACGCAGCACTGCTGGTGCGGCCAATGACGTAGGGTAGCTGGATGCACGTTACGTGCTCGTTGAACTCGCCCTGGAACCAGGTTACACTGAGGTTGTAGGTAGTGGCTCACATTTCACGTTCGTATGCAAAACCCAAAACGTTGACAAACAATAAAGCACAAATTCAAATTCAAAGGAAATTGCTGATCCATATATCGAGAGATAAAAAAAAAACTGTTCCTCAGCGAGCTGTGGAAATTCAACGTATGAATAATATGTTGGTGACACTGTACGTCAATGTCAAATTCGAGGTTAGCAGGTTAGGATTTGCGTCATTTTGTGCCATAACTGACGGAAAACCTAACCTGATAACCTCGAATTTAACATTGACGTACAGTGTCACCAACATATTATTCATACGTTGAATTTCCACAGCCTGCTGAGGAACAGTTTTTTTTGGATCTCTCGATATAATGTATGCTGTCCAAATCACAAACTGAAGACTTGCTTTTCCATTGATGGCTGTCAGAAGAAGAACCAGGAAACAGGAAACAGGCAATTGTTTTTTAAAAATGTTATTTTCATCTGTCATGGCCTACTTCCCACAAAGTATCTAGGTTTTAAAAATTGGAGTATGCAACCTTCCAAACACCACCGTATTCAAAGTAAACTATAATGTTAGGCGAAAATTCTCACAATATATCTTACTGAATATTTTAAATGTAACAGTATATATGGTGGTGCTCGCTTTAAATAAAATATTACCCTTTCTAAGTAATGGCTCAAATACTAGAAGCTGCGATTTCTAATTTTCAAGTCATTGTAGTGGGAATACGCCATTTCAAAGTTTATTTTCTCCTTATTATAATGATTGAAGGTTTGATATACTGAGATGGTATGCTACGTATGGCTCCATTATTATTAGTAAATAACTGTTAGTTAATTAAAAATCAAACATGAACAGAATTGGCACTTTATTAAACGCTACAGATAGAAATATTATGAGAATTAAACATTGTTAGAATTATAAATCATAATTGACAAGTAATTTAATTAGACTAATAATAGCAAATAGGTTCCGAAACGATATCGGCAGGGTTTCGATTAACTTAATTCGACGTTATGATTTAAAATCATGAGTGCTACTATGATTTTGATAAATGTTAGGATATTTGAAGTAACATAAGACATGCTAACCAGATTGTGTTAGTAAAAAGGGTGGCGAAGCATCACAGAGTCAACGTGCAGTTAGTTTGCATTCAGCGCGACATGCTATGTTGTTGTTAATGAAGTTACGGATAATGATACAGTGATAAAAAAGCCATGTAACATTCCTACGCGCATAAGCAACCTGTAAGCTTCAGCAATTAAGAGTGATAGTACTTAGAACCTGAAAAGGGGAAGTGCAAAGAAAAGTGAAAGTTGTTATGAATCGAACAAATGCAAGGTTAGCATGACAATATTTGACAATTCGAAAAAACATAAAATTAATTTATAAGATCATAGTAGGTGTACTTACAAATAATAGAATGTAGTAGGTTGCTTAGCAACACTTGTAAATAACAAAAACAGGAAGCTCTGCCAAGCGAAGCCAAGAAAGTTGTTGTACGCTGGCCTACGAGCGATAATATTATAAATCTTCGTATAAGTAAAGTCTTTTGGGTTCCAACTGGTAGTATTATTGTTATCCAGACGTGCGCTATTTCTGTGCAGTGTTTCCTTTAAGCAGTAAAATCATCAACATTGGAGCAGCAACATTGGGGGTATCAGCAGAGGCAGGAAGGAGCAAAGCAAGTCACCAAAGTAGCACAGTCGAAAAAGCTACTTGCATGTTGGACCAAAGCGGTTCCAGCAAGCAGACGACGGTGCAGAGAAAAAGAAAAAGGGGCATATTGAGCAGTTTCCAGCATCTGAGGGCCTAGGTAAGCAGTTGGAGTTTCAGAAAATTGATCAAGTCAGCGTTGGATCAAAGCGGCGTTCCTAGTTACCGATAAACAAGTTTGTTTAGTTATGTCATTGCAGTTATTTCATTGTTATTTACCTGTGACGTGATCATCAACAGTTTGCTTTGATTAAAGTAAAAATTAAACGCAAATTTCTGTGTCGCTCCATGACCACTTATTTGAGGTTAAGAATATTAAGAAAGAGCATTTGCCATAACAGTGTAGTTATCATACAATTGAGTAAGTGTTCAACTGTGTAAAGACTCAACCCTGGGTTGAGAGATTTTCGAACCTAACAGCTAGTCGGTGTAGAAAGTATTAATGATTGCTATAAATAAATTATTAAAGGGCACCATATCTAATAATTTTTTATTCATTTCGAACGAACATTTTTACTTAGCCATTATTAGTTGGCGAGTTGAGGCAATGTTCAGTTTAGTTGTATATCTGCACCTAAAATATAAAGAAATATTCAAGGGTACCGTAACGACAGAGAGAGTGTTATAATAATATAAGTACTTAGCAGCTATTATTTTAGCAAATATCCTAAGTATATAAGAATGTACCTGTCACCGTGTTTAAACCTAACGAAACTACAAGTTCAAACTTCAATAAAATCGGACATCGCCTGCCGTTTTCAACTAAGTCAATAATATAATATATTCGCGCTGTTTTAATCGTGCATGACATGAATAGTTAATACTAGCCTTGACATTGCAGTAAAGTTGGCATTAGAGTTCATTTTAGTGAATGGTTTAGGCTTTGTTTCTACTTTGTTTTATTTACTGTGTTTTCCGTCCAGGTATAGGGTTGTTAGAATTTATTCATAACTGTAAATTGTAGGTAGCGTTATCGTGTATGCCAGTTATGTACCTTGATATTGGATGCCAGCGGCCAGGCTTAGCTTATGCACACATTAAGCGTTTTTGCGCAAAATTGTTTAATAGATGTTTTGATATCTTAGTTGTCTCTCATTCAACACGTAGGTAAAGCTGAATACAGACAGCGCTTTTATGTAAAGCTTAAGGCATTTTGTGTTGGTAAGTTTTGAGCCACAGCTCCACAAGTTCTTCCGAAACCACAAGTCCTTGTCTGGTTAGATGGCTTTCCACGTCACCTTTAGGCTTCGATCAGCTGGTGGCGGCTATCAATTTGTCGGATACCACCCTATTTTGACGCGTAACGATAAAACAAAAATATAGAATCACTCCTCACTTATCACCACTAAGGCTTGCTACGGTATCGAAAAATGAAAATGAGATTCGTTCTCACAGTTTCTTTGATTTTGTAAATATGACCAAACCAGAAAAAGATTCTTAATGTACTTTTTTAAGCAGATTAATATAATCTAGTCAGAATTAATACATTGCTAACATTTCTTAAGTTACGACATAAAAGGTTTTCACCATGCAATCCAAAACGCAAGAAGACCGTTCTTTTCAAAATTAAGGTATATATTGTAATGAACGCCTCGACAGAATATAAATAAATGTAGAAAAATATCAACAAAATTAAATAGTTGGTATAATAAGAATGATTGCGCTGTCGCGGGGCTTATTAAAATGAACTTTTAGTAATAATTATTTTCAAAATAAATGGTTGATTGCTTTGCCTATTTTATTTATTGGCAACTAATTTAAATAAATAATCTAGCTTAGCATGAAAAAACTCAAAATCTGCGAGGGAACCTTTACGAGCCAATCTTACACCAGCTATTTTTTACTTGACTTCGGCTGTCCACAAGAATAAAAGAACATCTCGTATCCTAGCAATTATTCTTAAGTAAGTTTCTTTCCTTAAAAACTAAGTAATTTTCTCAGACACTCAGTATTAGTAAATTCAAACGTCTTTATCATGATTATTTACTTGCAACTCAGTAAAGCAGCCATTGAATTTTGATTTCCTAGGGTGTGTTTGTTGGTCTAGTATTTCTTTTCTTCCTTACTGTATTTTATGTATACCATTGTTTTTTGTTTTTTTTAATAAACATCGAGCACATTAAATACTAATATGCATTTATATTTTTGTTAATTATTCAATTAAGGTTAAGTGGAAGAACAGTGCCATTACTTCAAAATGGCGTCTGAACTTCGCCTTTTGTATTGTAAATATTATAATCTTTTTTCGCTTTTGTATTTTGTTTTGTCGAAGCAATAAAGACCATTTATTATTATTATTATTATTAAGTAAATTGGATAAATGTCAAATCGAAGCACCTTTAACCTCACGTCTCTGCTTTTTCTCACATAAGTTTTAATAGCACTAGTTTCACGAGTTTTAATTAGCACTGCACTATTGTTTTTCCTCCGTCGTAGGCAGCCTTATGAATGCTCTTTGCATTCTATGCTTTCTTACACTGCTTCTTACCTTTCAGCTGCGATGCCGATTGCTGGCCTCATAAACTACTATCGCTGCATATAACTTTAGCAACGTTTCAAACATCTCTGTATCTTATTAAATTCATAACTCTTGTCTTGACTTTATAATGTCAAATCTGTCAGTCACATAAATTAAGTGCATCTGCTATAACGAGCATTAATAAAAGTTAAGTTAAACGCAACCCTTTCGATACTGTTTTATCTCATGCTAACCTCTGTCAATCAACTTATAGTTACTGCTAACCGTATTTTGTGCATTTATTAATGTATAACAAGGACTTAATGTTGTAATAAGCAAAATACCAATTCTTGGTTTATTTGAATCTTTCTTTCATGTTCGTGTGTTAGTTATGCAACCAGAATTGCTTTAGGCAATTAACCATCACAATATGTCACTTGGTACATCTCTGAGCGCTGCACCAGCCCACTTTTACCATTCTCTTCATAACGCCAAAAACTATCATAGCAATTATAAGGAAAAGTTGATGTTCACCATCAGTAGAAGTCCTAGAAGTATTAATTTCAAAATGTAACATATTTATTGAGCAGTTTTACCTTTAAATACTTTTTAACATTGTATAGTTTATATATCCGAAGATGGATTTTGTAGTATTCTGTACTTACCGAATATAAGCCCGTTAATCAGCACACGAGTCAGTTCGGAATACTTTATTTTGTCACCACCTATTTACAAAATGTTATGTGCAAGAGCATAACTAAAGAATCGCACATACCTTACAGCTCTTCATTTAAATTAATACCTAAACCTAAAGGCGGTTTTATATTACATTTAGGCTGCAATATCGGATCGTTTACATTTAAGCTATATCTAAGGATTTCAGGAGAATTAACATCCGTATGGCTAATACTATTTGTATTGGGATTCTTATTTTCTATATTAGATTTTACTAAAATAATTAGGTCTACGTGTCGCTTCCTAATAACGTAATTCAACTCGGATATTTTAATTAAGTATGTTTTTGAACCACTTCTTTTGAATACATTTCCTTTCATCCAACCCGATTTATTCACATTCTTGTAATCTCTGACTGCAACTGTTTCTACTTCATAAAACTTCGCAATCCGTTTCCCTTTATAAAAATGTTTCCGTTTCATTAGCTTTTGTAAAATTTGTTTACTTAACAAACTGTTCTTATTAACATGATCGTTATCTTTATCGGGTATCACTAATTTTAGGTGCATTCAAAATCTACGATCAAGAAATAGTTCAACAGGACTTACACATGTCGTGCAGTATGGTGTATTTCTATAACTTAATAAAAACCTATGTGACACCTTTTGCATATCTGAAATACCGTCATTAATATTGGTAGAAATAGCTCTTTTTGCAATCTTAACAGCATTTTCGGCCGCACCGTTTGTAGACGGATAGAAAGATG
Source organism: Agriotes lineatus (assembly GCA_940337035.1). NCBI lineage: Eukaryota > Metazoa > Arthropoda > Insecta > Coleoptera > Elateridae > Agriotes > Agriotes lineatus. The sequence goes on along the minus strand of CALNHX010005393.1, from coordinate 22,468 downwards.
CTCCCGTTTTTAGAATGACACCATTATGACTTAAAAAAATTAAATTTCTTCGAACTGAAATGCATTGCAATATCTGAAACAATAATTTTTGGTAATTCAAATCTTACAAATAAAGAACACAGAATTTGAATTGTGGCACTACTTGTAGTGCTATTCGTTGTAAAATCCTGCAACCATTTGCTATGCCTAGACATCACTTAGTACTAAAAGCATTTTTGCTTTAATAGGACGACAATAATCAATATGAATTCGAGTCCGTTGTTCCTTAAGCCAAGTCCATGAATCCAAAACTGATGTAGTGAAGCTAGACCAAACTTTCTATAAACTGCGGAAATTGTTCTTCACGTGCAAGATCGTAAAAGTACCATCGATTAACTACAAATATTCTAATAAAAAATTTTGTGTGCAGCTCTACGAGTTAAGCTCAGTGGGTGTTTTGAAACCAATTGTGAAGCAGAAAAGTGAAAAACCTTTTAATACAAAAACTGATTTTGTGTACGTCGCGCTTCCAGCAAGGGATGACAAATTGCTGTCGCCGTTTTAGCCAAATTGTCAAGCCCTTCATAACCACTTTTCAAGGAACTGAATTATCTCCAAAAAACTACTCCGTATCGCCACAGCATGGAAACACCCAGCGAATAGGGGCCCTTACTACGATTGAAAATAGTAACTAAGGGCTTATGATCCGTTACAAGAATAAAATGATTACCAACTAAATATTGATAAAACTGTGTTATACAGAATATTATCGCCAATGCCTTCCTCTCAATTTGAGAATATTTACTTTCGCTCTTATTTAATGTTCTAGAAGCATATGTGATAGGTGTTTCTTCCTCATTAGGCTAAACATGGGATATAACAGCACCTAGCCTTACGCTGGATGCATCCGTGGTTAATTTAACATCCAAATTTGGATTAAAATGGACTAGAACATACAAAGACATTAACACTTTTTTAATATTAGAACAAGAGTTACTTCAACCAAACTTTTGCTTAATTTTAAATAAATTGTATAAGGGTTTCAAAATATCTGAACAATATGGTACAAATCACCATATCCCAAAATACCCTTATATCAGAAACGTTTTTCGGAGGGGGTACGTTAAGAACTATTTCCTGCAGTCCGAACCCTGTAACCCTGTCGATCTTGTAACCTACATATGTAACAGTATCTTAAAAAATACATTTAGATTTAGAAATTTTCAATTCACACGCTAAAACTTATGAAATTACTTCCATTAATTTTTGGAAAATAGAAGAGCATGCCGTAACACCAAAAGGCATTTTGTAAATCTGTAGAGCCCTTTTTGAGTACTAATTGTTAATAGTTTGCGAGATTGTTCTTCTGCTAAATCTAGCTTCGAAAAATGTTCACCGCTTATTAATTTAAAAAATAATTTCCTCACACGTGGCGGTAGATCTCTAACTCTTGATTAATCGTTTATGTAAAGTGTCCGCAAACAGTAACTATCCCATTATCTTTTAAAATTTGAAATAGGGCGTGGCCCAAGTACTATACCATACTGGTACTAATGCAATGCTAGCGGGGCTTCGTAATAATTTCAGGTTTATATTTAATTTGGAAAGTGCTCCTGTAGCATTATCAACTATGCCCTTTTAAGAATGGTAGCCCTTATTGGGTCCAGGTCCTGATTACTCACACTTTGACTGATTTAAGGAAACAGGTTTGACTACAATATACATTTATTTCCTACTAATTTACATAACTAAAATAAAATAAATGCGTTTGTTGAATAAAGTTACAGTTTATATTGTATTTGATTTTTCGTCCTGGTTCCCTGAGACGGTAGGCCACCTCGTGTGCATCGATGTATGCCCGTGAACTTCAAAGTATAAGGCCTGCGGGATCAAGTTGGTACAACTGGAAAAACCAAAATAAAAATTAAATATGCCAATGAGTGTCGGTGTAAACAAAAGGAAGGTTCTAATTTATTTTAATTATGAAGTGACTGGATAGGAACTATAATTTGTTTAAATTAAGTACACATCTGTACACGTGCACTTCCTTGTGATATGTTAAAAGTGCAGTCGACCTTTGACCGTGGATCAAAATTCCTTTCGAGGTTATCTTATAAAACGGCGCGTGTGAAGGCCGTAGGCACGTAGTGACCTAAATATGCTATCACAGGGTAAGTATCGAATTTATACAACGGTTTACTATCTTCCACATGAAATGTGAACTGGTTCTAAAATTTGCAAAGTTTGCTCTAAAGTACTCGGAAGTATATGCAAATTTAAATGTATTCTGACAGGAGTTTTACATTTCGTAAAATTTGAATTATGATTATTTCTGCACTCGTAGTCGTTATATTCGGAGGCTAGCTTAATTTCCACGGAAAAACCCCAATTGAAAGTCGCCGATATGCCAGCCAAGTTCAATTGTAAATTATTCGTTCTGTAAGATTGCCTGGATCGCTCGCCCACGAAATAAAGTTATTTGGATAACCCAAATCTAAGCTCAATTCGTATGCGAACGGTCGTGGCACACTCTACGAAATTATATGCACAATCCGATTGTCCAGAGTTGTGCTTGAGTAAATTTACTGTTTACGATTTACAAATAAATCCTAATAAACGCAGTCCGAGTCCAGAAATACGTTTATATAGGCAGGTACCTGGGGGAAATCGGGATTAATCGTGTATTCTGGAAGGAGTGCGCCGCGATCGATTCTTCGTACCGCTCGCGTCCATCGAGATCGGCCAGTTCGAGCGCTTTGAAAAATTTCCATTGTTGTAACGTTCATTGTCGGCATAGACGAAAATTAAGCGCTATTAATTTTAAATTAATTTTGATCGCGCTTAATTTGGAGTGAAACGTTACACTAATACACCAAATTCTACTAATCTTTTAATTTACGTTTCGACCAATTGTCACAGAGCAAATGGAAGTGGTCGTCGCTTAAAAAATATTGCCACTGAACCTTCTTTTACTCTCAGGGAAATGATATAACATGTGAGCAAACGAAAATGAAATCAAGCTTGGCTTTGAAATATTTGCTTTATGAATGATATGTTGGTGGCACTGTAAGTCTATGTCAAATTCGAGGTTAGCAGGTGAGGTTTTGTGTCAGTGTGTGTCAAAACTGACGGAAAGCTTAACCTGCTAACCTCGAATTTGACATAGACTTACAGTGGCACCAACATATTTCTCATACAACAAATATTTCAAAGCCAAGCTTGATTTCATTTTCGTTTGCTCACATGTTATAACTATAGTTGCCAATTACAGACTGCAAACTGATATCCTCCTTTGACTGATGTAACACCTTTACATCCGGTACCTCTAATTGAAACTTTCATAACCACTCTCATCCTACCAACAGTGGGCCACCATTATCTACAACATAAAGATTAACATCAGAAATTATACTGTTATACTCGTATTTTACAGTAACTTTAGCAACTCCAAAAGGTTTAATTGCATTGCCTGTGTAATCTCTAAAAAAATTGACAGTGGTTGACAAATTAACGTGTGGTAAAACATTTTACAATAACGTTTCAGAAATTACAGATACAGTAGCTCCCGTGTCGATATCAAATTTTATAGAAATATCTTCTACCACAAATAACTTAACAATAGATTGCGAACATTCAGCATTCACTTGTAAATTATGCATCGAAATTGAAATCAAGTTCGTTATCTAAATAAAAATTAGGATATATAGGTTGGATCCAAAATATACGCTTTTACGTCGAGAACAAAAACCTGAACTATGTGCAAAATAATGCTTTCATATAAGTAATAATAGTTCTTGAGTTAAAGCAAAAATTGACAAAATTTTATTTTTTTAAGGTGATCATCCTGTATATATTTTATCGAAATTGTCTCGGTTTCGTGCCAGAAAGGCATATAATCTGCATGCAAAATATCGTGTTCTTCCAATAAATAGTTTTTGAGTTATTCCGGCAACAGGCAGATATACATACAGACAGACTGTTTTTTGTCCTCTAGGAACTCTGAAACGTAAAGATCTGAAGAAATTTCGGAAGGTGGCTTTTTCGCAATTACAATAGTACTTCCTTCGTCTTATAGACAAGAGAAGTAAAATGTTGAATAAGCGAAACGATAGTGTCCAAGATAGTTTAAAGGTAAAGTACAATTTTTTCACGTGGCCAGTACTAACTTGAATTTGGGTATTGGCCACCCGCTACTGACGTGAGCACTTATTGCGAAAGATTAGAATGCAAAACTGGAAAAACAATAGAAGCTGTTGGAAATAAAGTCTACATCGTAAATTTGCAGTTCATAAAGTGAAACCAAAACATTTTCATTTAATAATAAAAGGGGAAGAAAAATCTGTAAATCTGTAAATGGAAAATATGTAGAAATGTAACTGAGAAGTGTACCTACATTTTCTATACAATAAATGATTTATAGTGATGTTTGTTTTTTCCTACTGAATCGGAGGTTGAAAAAAGCCATCGTAAATGTATATGTTAACCCAGTAGCAATGCGCGAATTCAAAATCATTTTACTCCACAGTTGGAATATACTATAACTTATGTTTTCCTTCCTACTGAATCAGAGGTTAAAAAAAAACCTCCTACAACAAAAAGACAAGTAATTACATTTTATGGTCCTGGCCCTCTAAGAACCAAAACTGTAATCCACAAGAAGCATATAGAACAAGTGAAAACTTTTACTTATCTAGTCTACAACATCGGATACAACGTAACGCATCATGATTGCAACAAAATTACAAAATCTGTCTAGGTGACAGGCACAATAAAGACACTTCAGATAAATTATTAGCGAAACAATAAAAAAAGTAAAAAAAATTCTTATCTTGCTGTAGAATTTGAAAATTGAACTGTAACAAAAAGCTAAGTACCTTTTAATGAAGAATATTTACTGTTGAGAACAAAATAAGAAATATCCCAATATTTGGAGACAACTTCGTAATAAAATATATTAACGTCACTGCTTGTTAACTATATATTCCTTAAATAACTTCAAACATCGCACCGCTAAGAGAGTATATTCGAGCGCCTACCAGCTAGACGCAGTGGAGACGGCATACAGTTCTCTAAATTATGTCATTACAAAATATAATAAATTTGGCAATTGCAACGAATATACTCAGATAGGCCAAGAACTTCTAAACTCAGTCTAATCGCAGCATACTATAACACACTATCTGAAATACAGATGGTAGCAGTAATGAAATCAAACAATGAATGGTATAAACAATGCATGAGATTGATTAAAAAATGCTGCATAAAGTAACCAGTACAGAAATTCTGTAATTTTTGTTTAGCCGTTATTTATTCGAAAGGTGCACCTCAAATAACGCTAATATAGCAATTCAATACGGAATCTAATATTAAACCAGTAAAATGTACAATTACATATTAAGAACTACAGCTACAGTTCCTTAAATATTGCCGCGGTACCAATATTATTGCCACAGATTATTAGATCCTACACTACTTATCTGAGAGCGCCAGGCCTCTACAGAAGGTGGATCAAATGGCCCCCAAACGGGCTGTAAAGCATACAAACCTCACAGATCATGAGGTCCAAACTCGAATTAGGCCCAATAGCAGAGGAGCCCTCCGAAATAGGAGAAATCGCTAAAGTTTTTACAGTTCTCGGGTGACGCCTGAAGAGAATTCCCAAGCAAGCAGAATCCCTGATGTTTTGCACCTCACAGTTGGCGCTAAAAATACTGGACGAAATTCAGACAATTGCATTACGTTATCAGAATCGAAATTGAAGTAATTTACTCGTTCTGTAATACAGGCAATTAGTCAGAACGTCTAGCAAACCTGTGACAAATAAACGGTCTCAAGGATGCGAACGTGTTTGTCCAACACAAGTGCCCAAATAGCTCAGGCATAATAGGTCCTGATTTTTTACACAAATATTTCCTAGTACTCTAGGAGGAACCAGGAGAAGCCCATCAGAAGTCGCCGCCTCTGGGGTGTTGGCGTCATAGTTGTTTTTAGAACAAGCAAGAAAGGGCAAGAACCCAGTACTATTTGGAAAACTTTAAAGGAAACCTAAAACAAATAATATAGTACTGAGTTTTGGCACAAATGTTCCTCAATACCATGGAAGTAACCAGTCGCCATCGTTGGGTTACCGGTGTTGTAGTTTTTCTGAGCAAAAAAGGGCGAATAGTGCAATTATATATTTTTTTAAGTTAACGGAAACCTGAAATATATAATATAGTCTTGCCTCAGAAATCTACGACGCCGGCACCCCAGAGGCGTGCTTCTAGAGTACTAAGGAATAGTTACCTAAAAATTAATATTACATTATTTGTTTCCGAATTTCTTTAATATTCTTCTGCCATGACTGATCTATTGGCCCTTTTTCGCTCCGAAATACCACAACGCAGGCACCCCAGTGGCGGCGACTTTTAAAGGGTTACTTCGACGGTATTTAGAAACATTTGTGACAAAACTCAGTACTGTATTATTTGTGTTAAGTTTCCTTTACTGTTTTACTCTTAGTACTGGGCCCTTTCCCTTTCTGGTTCCAAAAAGCTATGACGCTGATACCCCAGAGGAGAGGGCTTCCGAGGGATTGATCCTAGAGTACTAAGAAATATTTGTGCCAAAAATCAAAACTATCTTTTTTTAGGTTTCCTTTAAAATTTGCTAATATACCTGGGCTAAGGCCCACAAACAACATCAAAGCGAAGCTTTCACAAATAATATTTTTAAATACCTAAAGCTAAGAGCTAAAACTTGGTGCACAATCACAGGAATTCTGCCGACGCTACTTTTTTTGCAAGAGGAAAGCAAACGAAATCCAAAATGAATTGTTTGAAACAGCTGCTGGCTGCTCCGTCTGCCGGCAGAGCAGATTACCACCTAATCGCTAAAGCTGCGTTGGCACGAAGACCTTGTTCAAATAAAGGAGCTTTTACTTTCATAGCTTTATACAAGTACACATAACGTAAATATCGTGACGTGATATACAGGGTGATATGGAAATGAGCGCAAATATTTTAACCCGTAACAGAACTCACCAAAATGAGCAACTTTTCTATTTAAACTTATAATCGTGCGTAGTGACTTCATAGAAGAATTGTGCCGCTATATGAAACAAATAAGTCAGCTTTTCTATCTATCTATACATTTTTAATCAAAGAAATGTGTGAAAATAAAAATCGAATAGTACTTTAGGCCAACCCGCAAATGTTATTTGGATACCCACCAATCATTTTTCATAAACCACTCTTGACTGATAATGGCTTAACAAATACCAATCCTAATTAGACGACTCATAAATACGAGTATGACTAGATACAAAGGTTACAAGTCCTCAAATAAATAGTTAAACTAAAATTAAGTTCTCGAGTTTCCTCAAACGAGAAAGTAATCGAATAATACAATGTATCATCATTGACTAGGAATTAATGTGATAAGCCCCTCCACATATTTGCTCCCCAAAATAACAAACTTAAGATAACGAAATGAAATTTATTCTAAGCAACTGATAGTTAAGCTGACGATAAAAATCGGCTGCATAGAATGATGTAACGAAACTAGGCAGTGTAACACCTTAAATTTTAACACGTTTTCACTGCTTTATTGCATTTCAGTTGAAATTTTTATTTAATTTTTGAGTTATTAAACGGTTTTTCTAAAATATAAATAAATAGATAGACTAAAATGTATAGTTACCTTTCATTTTATAATTTGTTATAGGTTGTAATTATTTCTGTACAAAATCTTCAGAAACGCAACTACCCCATTATACGGTCGTGACTGAGAAAAACGCCTATTTTTGCTCAGTCTAAATTCAACTGTTAATTCTAACATCTAGTAGTTGATGCAATTCACTGTAAATTCTGTAAAGTCTCACAGTTTGTCATCATAAAAATATAGAATCAATTTAATATACACAAACAGTTGAAAACGTGGATTCACGTAATGTAATTCCCTTAGATCTTATCTTATGTTCGTCATTGGGCAGATAATAAAAGAATTTTCCAGGATTGTTTCATAGGAAAAATGATAAAATTAACAATTGGATCTGAGGGTCACACTGCTATTACCAAAACAACAGAAATCTAGTCTTATGGGAATTAAATCTGATTAGTTATAATTGATTTTCGTCATATAACTGACCAGAAATATGATACAAATAAATTAGTAACATTTAAAACACACTCGATCTTCAAATTTTTTTAAAATTAAATAATCGGTACACACAGAAATTAAATTTGATTGAAGTGTATTCTTTTCAACTGGTGCATTAAACTTTCGTTTTGGTAAAACATACAAGGGGTAAAAACTATTTAAACAGCTCGACTGCTTGCTTCGAACGACTTCATGAAACTTAAATGCTGCTTTGTTTTTCAGACTTACGATTCAGAATTTGTTATGTCCATTGTTCTTTGAACTGCGGAGGGTCAATAAGCAGCATCTAAAATGTATGGCCTTAATTTCTATACGTAGTCGTAGTATTTCAGATTCCATATTTATTTTATACCCAGAATAAGAAAACAAAGAAAGGAATGCTCTTTAGGAACGTATTATTGTTGCCTCTGTATCGCTTCTCGAATGAAAAATCATGTTCCTGATGCTTTCGTACTCTACAAACGGCTTCGATAAAAAGAATATAAGACACAATTCTAAGAAAGCGCTCCCCTATTAGCCTTTAATTCATATATAAGCAGGATATCGGGGCGGAAAACCTGTGATATTCGTAGTAATTCGTAGGATAATTACACGAGAACACACGTGCAATTCCTTTACCAATTACAAACGCTTAACGCTCAAAGCGTCATTCTATTTGAATTTTAAAAACTTGTCTCTCCTTTGCCAATTGTTAATTTCTAGAACAAAGTATTTTCATGTACATATTAAAAAACAATTTATTTAAAGGTAGAATAGCTATTACATGTATCTCTGTGGATCAAGAAAGGTGATCGACCTGCTTCTTCCGTATCTTATCACTGACCCAGTTTTGGACTTGCATATAAAAAGGTAGTGTGAATGTCAGTAACCCAGCTTTCGCAATGGGTGTTACTAAAGTGCTTCAACAAATAAGAGTCAAACTACCCGTACTGATAATATATTTCTATAGAGCACAAAACGGAAATTCCTATTTTAATAATAATATTACTAATGTAAACTTTGTTTATTTTGGTTGCTATCACATGTTGATAGCTAGCTTGTCAGGTGGATATAAAAAATTTATTTAATGATAAACTGCGGTAAAACAAGAAGTACTAATTTTTCCTTCTTTATATGTATCAGATTATAAATTAAACAAGCAGCTGTTAATTTTTTTTGCGAACCCGAACTTAACTAAGAACCTTCGATTTTGATTTCGAGAGACCTCAATTTTATATATTTAAAATGCTCCACATATTATTCATCAAACGAGTTTTCCCGAATAAAAAAAGCTATACATTTGGGTATGGACAACGTCTAGACATGCAAAGTACTAGGTAAATTTGACATCAATTGCTACGGTTGTATGGTCAAAGTCCTATTTAGAATTTTGTTGAGACTGAGTAGTTCCAACCCCACCAAGTGGTTTGACATGCTACACATCGTAACAACATGAGAACCACGACTTTACATCACTTCCGAATGATGGTATTCTGTAGTGGTTTTCATCCGCATTTTTTAATTTTTAAAAGCTTCACTAGAATCCAACTCGCGACCCTTCGATCAGTAGTCAGAATGCTTAACAGCTGAGCTAGGTACCGACACAATAAACTGTAATAACATACAACATATAGCTACTTATAATTGTAAAACGTATTTACCACAGTTGCACTTACAAATGATCTAATATGATAAGGTTTACTCAAGATGCTTTTAAAGCTTTTGACAATGGCCAGTTAGATGTGGTTTTTAAAATAATATACTAGAGTTTTTAAATCATGTTATCTCGAAAAGCACAACTCTGAATAGGCTCACTGCCCAGACGATTACATGGTCGTCAATACGGATTAGGTAAATGCTAGTTCTTATAGATAATCTCTGAAACTTCTTTGTGGCGTGAATCTATAATTCATATTCTTATTTGGGTATTTCGCCACTCTGCAAATTAAAAAAAGAGACTTGCCAAAAACTTCCAGAAAACATTAAACAGGAATACAGGATTAGAAACAAAATCATACTTGAACTACCTTACACAATCCGACAAAATATATCCAAACAAGAAAAAGAGTCACTACACACACCAAAAACCGATAACACAATTAAAATTCTACCGGCAGACAAAGGCAACGCCACAGTAGTATTTGACACAATCACATACAATGAAAAACGTTTAACACTAATTAGTGAGAGACAATACACTAAACTAAATAAAGATCACATACAATAGAAACATAAATATACAAAACACTTTACAAACACAGAGAACAATTTACAGATTTTGTAAGACGTACACTAACACCACACTACAGTAAACCACCACATTTTTATGGATTACCAAAAATACACAAACCAAATGTACCACTTAGGCCAATAGTTAGTTCTATATGTTCTCCTTGTCACAGTTTACTAAATATTTACTTAAAATACTAACTCCTATCTCAGGAAACACAGATACATATATGAAGAACAGGCCACATTTCCTTGAAATACTTAAAGAAGCAAACAAACACACAACACTTAATGGTTAGTTTTGATGTAGTTAGTTTCTTCACTAATGTTCCAGTAGATAAAACACTCAACATCATTAAACATAGGCTACAAAACGATAACACATTACATACACGAACAACATTAAACATTGATACCATTATGGAACTTTTAACAGTATGCATTAAAACGACATACTTTCAACTAAGCAATGAATTTTACCAACAAGATTTCGGGATGGCAATGGGTTCTCCTTTATCTCCTATTGTTAATAACATTTTTATGGAAGACTTTGAACAACAACATGTTTAGACATACACCAACAAATCAATAGTTTGGGGGAGGTATGTCGATGATGTGTTTGCAATTTGGCCTCATGATATGGATGAGGTGGACAAATTTCTTAAACATATTAACAGTAAAGAAACCTCCATCAAGTTCACATTAGAAAAAGAGCAAAACAATTAGTTACCTTTTCTTGATACACTAATCACACGCACAATAAATACTTTTAAAACATTAGTATACCGTAAAAAACCAACACTAATAGGTGCTTACATTTTAACTCCAACCATCACAAAAACATAAAAACAGGTGTTGTAAAAACTCTTTACGACAGAGCCAAAGTTGTTTGCTCTAATGATGAAATTAAAAAAAAAGATTTTATTATTAATGTTTTACAAGATAATGGCTATCCAGAGACTCTTGTTCAGAACATTTTCAAAAGTATAATACTGTAACTCTACTTTATACTCCAGGCATATCTGACAAAATTAGACGAATTGGAAATAGATTCAATGTTAGGACGGTATTCAAAACGATTAATACCTTGCGGCCAGTTCTTACAAAAACTAAACCGTTCAACGAAGAACAACATTCAAAGAATTGTATATATGTAGTATTACCTGTGAATGAGAGAAATATTATATCGGTGAAACATCCAGACCTTTAGCAGTTAGAGTTAAAGAACATAAAAATATGATGAAAACCTATCAATTCAATAAGTCCTAAGCTGGCAAAACATGCTTGGGATAACAATCACAAAGTACACTGGCATAACACAAAGATCTTGTCTAAATAATCGATGTCAACTAAACGTAAAATTAAGGAGACGGCATATATTTTACTTAACGAAGAAAAATGCGTGTCGTCTTTCTCAATATTTTAGACAATAGTTGGCTATCGATTCTTAAAGATCAGATCGAGTAGGTTTAGATAATCAACAAACGTCAGTGTCAAGCAATTCATTGGAGGTTGGTGGTTTTCAATCTCCGTGAAAAGGCTAAGTTTCTTGTTCCTTTTTAATTGTTAATCGTTGATAACGAGGACAGATTGTCCCTCGAAACGTTCATTATTTAATCATTTTAATTTGCAGAGTGACGAAATACCCAAATAAGAATATGAACTAGTTCCTATAGCTACAAAACAAAACCGAAGTGGGCGCCAGTTGTCATTAGTGACAATGGTAAACTGAATCTAACTAGCAGTCTAAATAGACACTTACGCCTTCTATTTAAGAGAAATCTAAACTCAAAAAAGCGAGTAGAAATCAGTAGATCGTATGAAAGAAAATTCCAGAAATAAAATGTAATTACCGAAGCTTTAATAAATTTTAGATTCATAGGGTACAGCTAAATTGAGGAAATAACAATTAGAAACCGCCGTTGACGTATAATGAAGCCAAGCTCATCAATGTACAAGAATTTGGAGGTGATTGGTACCTCCTCCTCATATACAATTTGGATTAAATGTAATACACGCACACACGATGCTGTACGATAAATACAAAACAACACAGAATATTAATGCTTTAAAAAATGCATAGTTACGTCAAAAGTTAAATCTAAATTATTAATGTTTCAAAGATTGTGTTCATACAAAAAGCTAGTTGGCGAAGTTCAAGTTGTAATTAAAAGAGTTAAATTTTTTCCACATGAACCTAGCAGCAAATAAACATAAGCTAATTGAGTGCTGTCTCAGTAGGCGCTGACAAGAGCCACTACCAACAGTACAATACGAAAAACGTGACGCATCTTATAATTATATAACGGCAAACGCATAATTAAAAACTTCGCTGTATGCCATTGGAGCTGATTAAATTAGTTTCACTATATACAACCGTAACATAAATTGTAGAAGTAGAATGAAATCCAAAATGTCTTTAAAGCTAATAGCGATAGTAAAAATCAAAATTATTTATTATGTGAAAGTAGTAGCATGTAACAAATATCGTTGACTATAAACTAATTGATTTCAAATCTAACACTTGAAAATATTAAATTCAACGAGTTATTACTGGAACTGAAATGTCTTTCCTGAATTTTTCTGCACTTGATGGTTTGGATAAAGCACGCAGGGAAGTTTCTGTGATTCTTGTGGTTAAATGTAGCGACGCTACACGGATATAGAATAGTAAAACAAAAAACCTGACCTTGTGTTATCCAAGATGCTGCAGATCGGACAGCGGAGCCGTGGTCTTAGATGCGTTTCCATGCAGGCGGCCTCTCCGTCCATAAGACAGATGTGAAATTCTCAGAAAACTGCCTAAATAGCTAAAGGAGCAAGATGTCGTATGCAAGGTTTAGTGTAAGAGGCAAAAATAAAAGTAACAGCTCAGGTGAGTGACATAAAGCAGCAACATAATTCAGGAAAATGTTTTAATACATTTGTTACAAGACGACTCGCTTAGAGAGAAAAATAAACTGTATAATGAGACAAAACGTTATAGAAGAAAAGCTGTTCCAAATTTAATTTTCTATTATCTGCAATAGCCAAAAAACAAATAAGCATCAAATGTGTTAGATGTAGCAAATACATGCAAAATTTCAAATGGAAGGTACCCAATTCTATTACATATTCTAAAACTGTAAAAAAATCTCTTTACAATGATATATTACATGTCATAGTTATCTAATAAATTAATAACATAAATCAATAATTAAGTAACAAACGCACGCTTAGGCAAATGGAACACATTGCTGTAAAAACAATTGCTCTAGCTTTAGTGTCAAACTGAGTAAATTCCTACATATTGTTATTTTCATCTTAAGTAGCACGAAACGAGTGATAATTATTCTAATGATGAAAAAATAGATATGCTAAGGGTATACATCAGATGTAATGACAATAATAGAGAAGCTTGTGTGATGTACAAAGCTATGTATCCAGAAAAGAGACATCCACATCCTCATACTTTTACAAGACTCAAAAGTAATTTACGAAGAAATGGCTGTTTTAATGATCAGGTACGGAGGGAAGATATTTTAGTATTGGCGTATGTTAGAGCACATCCACGAAATTCAATACGTCAAGCAGTGGCTGATTTAGGAATAAGTCAGTATAAAACATTTTTTATACTAAAAAACATAAAATGATTATGTATTAACTTAAATTAGTAGAAGGTTTAAGAGCTGATGATTTTGACAGGAGGGCAATACTTTGTATCTGGCTTAAAAATAATCAAAATTTATTAAATTTAATTATTTGGAGTGATGAATCTAATTTCAATAATAACGGAATTTCAAATAGAAAAAACGATGATTTCTGGGATACGGAGAATCCATGTCAATTTCGGGAATGCAGATTCCAACACTGATTTTCCATTAATTTGTGGCTTGACATATTAGATGATATTATAGTAGGTCCCTATTTTTATCAAGGATTGCTTAATGCAAAACGATATGCCCATTTTCTTCTGACAGAATATGTGATTCCAACAGGATGGTGCACCTCCACACAATGCACGAAACGTCAGGAATATTTTAAATGAAAAATTTGCTGCAAAAGGGGTAGGACATAATAGGTCATCAACTGGCCAGCAAGATCGCCAGAAATCTCTATTTTAGATTTTTGTGGGTGAGATTTTCTCAAACAACAAGTTTATGTTACTTGTCCACATGTTGCCGAAAGGGAGAAGAAACTTAATAAGCAGATTTCGAGAATGTATTGCAAACAACGGAGGTCAGTTTGAACAAACACTCTAGATATTATGAACTGAAATTTTAAACTTAATTTACTTATTAGTTTATTGTTATTTTGTTCATGTTGTTATATTGTATTTATGTTCAACAGCATAAATTGTCAAGACAGTATTAAAGAACATTGTTCAAGTGGAAACTGACAAGTAATCCATTTGTTTCATCGCCTACTTTTTCGAATAATGCTCTAATCTACGAAGTATGCATTTGTTACTTAATTATAGATTTATGTTGTTAATTGATTAGATAATTATGACATGTGATATATGATTGTGAAGAGAATTTTTTACAGTTTTAGAACATCTAATAAAATTGCGTACGTTTTATTTAAAATGTTAAATGTATTTGCTACAACTAACACATTTGATGCGCCATTGTTTTTCTGCTTATGGCAAATAATAGAAAATTAAATGTAGAACAACTTTTCTTCTATAACATTTTGTCATATCTCCAACAATAGCTGAGATATCTGCTGTGACAGCTAAAATCAAACAGATTGTTATATTTTTGTTCTCTGAATGTCATTTTTGTCAGTGGTCTATTATGATATGTTTTTCGGACTTTTTCCACTGTCTAGGGTGTAAATCACACAACGTTTCAGGACTACCCAAGAACACCTGAAGACGGGAGTAGATCAAAACTTCCGAAACGTTGTGTGATTTACACCCTAGACAGTGGAAAAAGTCCGAAAAAGATTGTTATATGTATACCGGATGGCTATAAGACCAGGGCCATGCTTATATCTCCTTTATTTATGAATCGATTTGAATAAAATTTTATACCAAGGTACTAGATATAATTTCTGATTGGCCGATATATATGTCCAAAATAGCTGACTTCTGATTTTACAGGAAATTATACCAACTTTAATTTTTTTAATGGAACATTCTGTATATTTTATGTTTTTCAGAATCTATGGGTCAAATTACATATAATAGTTTTGCCAAATTTCATTTCTTTTAAATATTTTTTTTAATCTTTTTACCATAGAAGGGCTTGACTTGGAAAAATCTATTCTAATTAACTCTAGCAACTCTTAATAATAAGTATTTTATCAATAGGGTCAATAACACACCTTTAATAAAAGAATATAATTTGCTAACTCGTTTTTTAAGAAAAAGTCACCTTTTTAAATGGCACCTACTAAGGGCTAGCTTGCCATTAGATAGAAAATGTAATTACCAATCTTATATATATTTCTAAAAGTCCTGACTGACTGACTCATCAACGCCCAGCCCAAACCCTTGGACCTAGAAAGCTGAAATTTTGCACAGAGGTTCCCTTTATGATGTATACAAGGAATAAGGAAGGATATTTCGAAATTCAACCCCTAAAGGGGTAAAATGGGGGTTCCAATTTTGTATGGAAAAATAATATTAAATAGACATTTCGACTTGAAACTTCGTAGGAGTACTCCTAAAAACAAATAAGCAAACACGTATTTCGTGATTTTCCGAAAATCAACCCCTTAGGGGGTGAAATGGGGTAAGTAAGCCTAAAAATCGATATGGGTGTCGTTATTGAGGTTTATTGGGACGTTGATTGCGAAAATGGCATTTATTTTTAAGTCCAAAACGGTGAACATGACATAAGGGAACAAACGGGACGGGACGGGACTAGACTGGACGGAACGGGACGGACTGGACGGGACGGGACTGAGCGGGACGGGACTGGACGGGAAGGGAAGGGACGGAACGGGACGGGACGGGACGGGGCAAAGCGGGACGGGGCGGGGCGGGGCGGGACGGACGGGACGGAAAGGGAAGGAAAAAGATGGGATGGAAGGGGAGGGGATGGGATGGAAGAGGAGGGGCGGGACGGGACGGGAAGGGACGGGACTGGACGGGATGGAAAGGGGCGGGACGGGACGGGAAGGGTCGAGACGGGGCGGGGCGGGGCGGAACATTATTTAATACACAAATAACGAACCTCGCACGAACGAAGTCGCGGGTAAAAGCTAGTCTAACGATATGCATCATGCACTACTTTATCTTTATCTGAAACTGAAAATTAATTAATTAATTAATTTGTTTATATTTTTATGTAATAACTAATAATACCGAAGCAAATTTGGCAACACTGTCGTATGTAATTTGAGGCGTAGATTCCGAAAAATATAAGATATACAGTGTAAAACCGGAAGTTGGCCATTTGGATTACATTTGTTTCTCAATCGGAAATTATGTTTAGTATCCTTGTAATACCGATTTATAACACTTATCAAAGAATTTCAAATTAGTGCAGTGTTGTGGATTGGCTACACAGCTTTGCAATCATTTCTAGCCCCTCTGCAGGTGTTAAAAGTATTTACGTATGAGCATCTGATACTGGGTGCCTTTTTTCGGTAATTAGTTCGAAGTCGGATGCCATAAAAGCCCAGGGACGGTCGCAACCTTCGTGCATTGCGGCGGAGCCCTAGTTGTGAGCCAAAAGCAGGGATCGGCGCCATATAGAAACCCAGGAGCATGGTAGCGTTGATTACTTACGTTAAATCACCTAAGCGACGCATCAATAAGTTATAGCAAATGCCTACTAAATATGCACTGCATCAGATTATGTTGAGGTCAGGTTACTACAAGTTGACATTAAGAAAATTCTCATTATTTCAAATATTCCATACAAAGCTATTTCATCAGTTAAATAGGCAGCGTAGACACGGGCACATTTTTGTGATCATGGCTATTTGATAATTGCACATCTTAATGACAACCAAAAACCTTTGATGGGCATTTTAAGGTAAACGGTTGCTTTTAGGCTTAAGAATTAAGAGTACATTATTTTTGTGCTTTTTAATTCTCTTTCATATAATAAGCTAACATCTTTAAAAATGTTACAGATAACGAAGTTAGAGTAAAAAAGTTTAGAAAGATAGGTAAAGTGCCCTTACAGTCAAGGCTAATTTAACAAATTTTTCGTATTAGTGCAGTACATAATTGTAAGTATGTATTCCAAAACTCAAATCGATATCTCTACATCTGTGGAAATTAACAAAAAATAAGAAATAAAAAATTCAACTTCAAAGCCCTATAATTTCTTACTGAAGGGACTTTGTACTAAGGTATATTGGGTTTAAGGAATCTATGACTAATCGGTGTCCCATTATTTTAGGGACACCCTGACATATGTTGCAATTAAAGCGTAAAGCGTAGTAAATTTACTCACTAAACAATGCATATATTTGCTAAAAGTATTAACTAAATATAAAAAATAATAATTAATAAATAATAACAAAATGAGAGTATATTTAATAGACAAAATTACCTAGATTACTTGAATTTTCGTGCAAAATTTTTATGTTTAGAAGCAAATTTGCATATTTACCTTTTACAGTCAGATTTGTAAAAGGTCATATCTTCCATACATTTATGATCTGTATAAATATAGTTAACAAGTTGAATCACACATAAACCGTGTTTAACTTTTAGTGGTGGACATACACTCATCCCGAATATTTTTTATATCTATTTTGGACAAACATTAATATTTTTTGTAATGCTTGAAACGATGGATTTTTGATTAATTGATTAAATTTATTTAAATCGAAAACTTTCAGCTCTGCAGCAAATTATGTACCATCCAGGTTCCACTAGAGCAAAAAATATTGCTTATCAATGTTTATTTCCTTTTTTTCCATAGCTTTCATGTTGCAGTATGGGAAAATTAAAAGCATATAATACCTATAATAAATATGAAGCTGTCGATTTAAGAATCGTGAGATATAAAAGATCACTGCAAGACTGCAACAAAAAATCTGTAACGGAGTAACTTCCCTCGCTTAAATTTGATCAATTTGCAAATAAAAAAAATTAATCCGCTAGAATTCGAACTCCTCGCTCCGAGGCGAATTATTTCGAACCATTTTCTTGTCCGCCACTATGATAACTGAGCCTCGGGCGCGTTAAAATTGTACGAGTTTCTCATGGGTTGCAAAGCACCATACTACTGTGTCCCATTTGTAATTTTACCCTGTATCTGATAGGTCTCATTTTCGGCAATGATAAAGCCTGAGCTATGTGCAAATTTTTACTTTTATCTTTCTCAAATAAAAAATTCCGTTGCCTTTCAGACGAAGGAAGTAACAATGCAATTCGCTGGAATTCGCATTCCGCGCTCCGCCGCTAAAATAACTAAGCCACGGGCGTGTTCGAAATGGACGAGTTTCTGCTGCGTCCTAAAGCACTATACTATTCTGTCCAATTTGTGATGTTTACCCTGTATCTGTCATTTTCGCCAATGATAAAGCCTGAGTTATGTGCAAATTATTACTTGCACCTATTTCTCAGGTAAAGCAAAACTAAACAACATTTTATTTTTTAATGTGCTCACTCTATATATAGGCTATATATGCTTCTGAATTTTTCTCGGTTTCATTTCAGATAGACATATAATACGCATGCAAAATATTGTCTTCCTCCAACAAATAGTGTTTGAGTTATACCGCCAACAGACAGCAGACAGACAGACAGACAGACAGACGGAATTGAGAAAACCTGGTTTTCGTCATCTGTCATCTAGGGACCTTGAAACGTGATTTTTTCGTGATTACAAAACTTCCTTCGTCTTTCAGTCGGGGGAGGTAAAAAAGAAATAAGAAAATCTAATCTAATGGAAAGAACTTCTGTAGGGGGCTCAGGTCCATGCATATTTGACCGAAACTCGACTACAACTCGCTATAAGTCAATTTTCTTACATTTATATCTAATGTAATGCACACATTACTTAACCGACAAGTAGTAAAACCCAAATTACTCAAAACAAACATTTTTAGCGTCTTATCTGCTAGCACTATAATCTAGTATTTTTAATAAAAAAGTAAACATTCACATCGGTTTAATTAACATTCTCTTACAAGCATTTTGAGAAAACAAAATACTTTCATGAGTAAAAATATTATTTTTACAGGATACTTCTGAATTTAAAAAAATATAATATAATATGCGCAAGGTAAACGCTTCAAGATTCTTTACGTATGTATAATAAGCGTAAAGCAGTAATACGGTACAGGACGATTGGAATGTTTTTCAACAAAATTAAATAAACTGTACTATCAAGTATCATGGTATCAGTGAACCACTACTAATTTAATAAGCTGACCTTATATCTTCCTCATGTTTCTCTATATTTTTACCTTGTTGAGAATTTCATCAATTTTTTGTTGTCTGAAATATCCGACATGATTAACAGAAAGAATCCTATTTTCTAGGGTATCAATTTTAATTACTCCATATTTACTTCATGAAAGTAAGAGGTATTACAAAGTAAAGCAAATTTTATTATAGACTCAAGCTGCAGCCAGTGTCTTTAAAATAAAATATCTTTCGAAAGAACAGAGATACAAAAACAGTTATATAAATATTAATTACTTTAATTATTCAACACCATAATGAACGAACCAATAAAAATTGTTCAATTTGTCGGAAACGGCCAATCAAAATTGACTGTCTGTGAAAACACCTAATGTGTTTTCACGCGAACCGGATTGATTTCAATGATTTCAATTTAGTGAGTAGCGTTTGACTGACATTTCGCCAAAAAGTCAAAGTGAAGTTTTCAAATCGGCGTCGTTCTAAAAACTCATAATAATCGTGGTCCAGTATTGAATTAATAGTGGAAAACGTTAAAAATGTGTGCTGTCGAACACGGTAAAAGTCATATACCCATATTGTTGAATAATCTTTTTAAATACCACTCAAGGTAAAAATTTTTAAGAATTTTTTTTTTTCGTTAACATGTAAATTATTGCAAATTTCTCTCAACAAAAACTGCTCAAATTCCACTCGACCTGCGGTCTCGCGGAATTTTTAACGCAGTTTTGGTTTCGCGAAATTTAAACACAATAATTTGCATATGAACGAAAAAATTATCTAAAAATTATCACCTCTTGTGGAATTACTCTTGATTATACTTTCCTAAAATATTATCGCGCCGTCGTATTTTGCGTTTCACTGAGATATAAGGAAATCGTTTGTAAACGTTTGAGTTTATTAATTTGACACGAACGTGGAGCAATCAATCTTCTAACGTATCGAACATGTTACTATTCTAATACCATTACAAAAACGAGCCAAAATGTAATTTTGACGTTTAATTTATATTACGTATACATTATTAATTATAATTTACAGGAATGTAGAAGTTCTTAAATATCCGTTACTGTAACAGCGTAACAATAAAATCACTTTTTTCACTAGTCAGAAAAAGAAGTGCTTTTCACAACTAAAGTGGCACTTGAAAAGCTCGACATTTCTTAATGGTATTAGAAAAATATGTTTTTTTTTTCTATAGCAAATGTTAAAATGTGCTTTAGTCGACTCAAAACAAAAGGTCAAGTGTCACTTTAACAGCAAGGGTAGATAAAGTAGTACTTTAACATCAAGGGTAGATAAAGTAATTTAATTTTCTAACTTTTATTTAAATTAAATATTACAGCTTCGTATTATCCTAGCAACTCAATCTAGCTACTGAGTTTTTAAAATGTGATTGACTTTCCTCATTTTCTTTTGAAATTGTTAGAGTTGTTGCTATAGAAAAAAAAATATTATACACGACGATAAAGTTATTAATAGGGAGTTTTTGCAATTGCGTTCCGCTAAAATAGAGGCCTGCTAAAGCATATGTTACCTAGCGGCGTCAACGATACAGCCAATCAAAATCAAATTTTTCATATTTAGCGTAACGCTATCGTAACGTTCATTTAACGTAAGGGTGTGCAAATATTCCCTAGTATCCACTCTTGAATCGTTAACGATTCACTCGTGGATAAAATGTAACTTTATCGTCTTGTATAATAAATTACTATTATTTAATGGGAAGCTGTTTCGATTATTAACTCAGAAGTAAGTATATTTTATTTTATTGCGATATGAAGTTAGTCGTATTTACTATTAAATATTTAAGAAAATTAATAAAATACAGACTACTACATAATACCATCAATGCTTGCTACATGTTATGCAAGGCAGCGCTGAGTCATTTTGAAAAACTTAACAACTTACTATACAACCAGGAATAAACGTCAATGTAACAGCGGCGCAAGCGAATTAAAAGAGCAATTAAATAATCGAATTAACACAATTGCTCGTCGACACGAACAGATCTAGAAGATTTTCAACTCCCTCCTGACAAGGCAAATGAAAAGGAAATAAAAGAATGCCAAACCACACCATCCAAACGATTCTTCCTATACAGGCATTAAGGGAGCCATAGATACCAAATTCAAAGAAATCTACGGCACAGTTCAAAACAGACAGCCTTAATAGCCAGCACAAGAACAAGAATACGTTAACACTAATCCGAACGCTTGTTGGATAGCGCTTAAGAAAATTATTCTTGATGTTAGCAAAATCGTGTCAGGCATAGAGAACGTTAAATAACAGAACGACTGGTTTAGAAACAATGTGGTTGTTATTCAGAAATCTTGGAACGTAAACGTCGTGCCCTACAAGCTACCTTGCAAAATTCACACGAAAAATACTCAGATATGAAGAAAGATACACAACATGAGTTAAGAGAGATTAGAAACGAGTAGTAGAAGAAATAAAATTCAAACCTTTGCGTATAAACATGGCCATCAGAACTTTTTCGCTGCGATGAAAGCTATATATGGTTCCGAACAGAAGAATCGCAAGAGGAAATACTAATGGAAACTTGCTAAATGATAAAAGGGCAGTACAGAATTGCTGGAAGTAACACTATTCTATTATATTAAATTAAGAAAACGACATCGATTACGAAGCAATAAACATTCCTCCTCACTACATCTGTGTAGAACTCAATTAACCTTTCACGAAGAAGGAGATTGCAGAGGCGATATTGCAATATTTTGAAATAGCTAGGGGATGTGATAGTCAAGCATCTCTTCAACCTTATATTTTCATTGCGTCAACTTCAAAAAAAAGTTGTGGATC
>CALNHX010005392.1:0-107873 GCA_940337035.1 Agriotes lineatus | reverse complement strand
GTGGTCTTTATCGCTAATCTGATCGGAACCATTCTTCTCTTATTATTTTACTACTGGCACGCTTTTAATTTGTTTCGAGCAACATTAGATGTTAATTAATCATTAAATAATTGCATTCCATAATGTTGATCTACTTGTCGCTGTTATTTTCTAGACGAAATAACAAAAATTAAAATAGTTTATCGTTTCGAAATTAATTTTACCGTTGGTGAAATCGTTTCTCAAGGTTTCTCCTTGCATATAACCGTTTTTATAATTTTTTTTTGTAGATGAGATCGTATGATGTAGTTTCGTTGCTTAGATTGTTAAGGATAATGATGGCTATTACAAAATAAAAGTCCTCGGTATACCATATTGATATTCACAACATTGCTTGTAATCCGTTGATAATATAGTAATAGTATTTTTGTATGTGATATACTTATTGTTATTATTCTGAAGAAAACAGTTTAATCGTGAACCGGATTGAAAGCACTGGATAGTTCAGATATGTTTTGTTTTGTTATTAACCTATCGAGTGGGTTATCGTCATTATGACCAAATGGTGCCATGATTCGAATTTTTATATTATTTTTATATATTTTTTCAAAGGATCAAAGGATTTGCTAAATTTGGAAAAAATAATCAAATATCGACAACTCTACGTTTGTAGTCTTCCTCATTTTTTCGGTTGTTTCATAGGACAGTTTTTTACTTCGTCTTGCGGTTTATTTTATTATCACGTACAGACGAGACAAACGTGAAAGTGGGGCGATCTTGAGGTGGCCGAATTCTTGCTTAAAATCCAATGGAGATTCAGCCATCCCTTTATACATTTACAACAATAGCAAGAAGAATTCTCTGATCTTATGCAGTTTGTTGTAGAATGGCCGTGTTCTAGTTCCAAGAAGAGCAATGCATTTTATTTATTTCGCCTGATACATGTGCAATCGTGGTCTGCATCTTAATAAGAACGGCGGTAGCGACCAATGGTATGTGACCCACCCAAGCCTGTAAGTGGTAAGGGTCATATATGTGGGCTAATCGCAGTCCAACCGCCCCGGGTTCGTTCATGACGATGAGTTACCGGTTTCCCGTCCACAGAACATGCAAAATTGCAGGCAGGTGTCCGAGTATGTTCTGCTATATAAATTGCGGCCGTTTCAAATGATAATCAATTTTAAATTTGCCGTAATTTGTATGTTCCGTTTGGTATCTACTCTGTAATTTAAGCGGGCGTAATAGATTAATTACGGAAATGTCGAGTCCGTTTCGCCTTCTCAAGCGTATAGACCGAAAATAATATTGTTAATATCAAAGAGCACCTAATAGCAGCATTTAGAAGGTTTTTATGCTTGTAAAAGAAACGCATCTGTATTAGCGAGTTAGATAATTTTCGTCAAATAAAATTAGTTGGTTGTATAATAACTATGGACGAGGTTTAAGTACTGTGTTTATATTTTTTCATAATTGATGCATTTTAGTTTGTTCTGTTGACCTATGTAGATATTAATCTACTATCCGTTGTGTTCTTGCAAATACAGAAAAGTCCTGTTGATCCGAATCAATTAAAACCAGCTGAATTCGGAGAACGGAAACATCCGGATTACGGTATCATATAGTAAACTCGAGTATCGTTAGTTATATACAGGGTGTTTCATTAATAATTGGAAATATTTTAACTGTAGAATTCTGGGCTTAAAATATTAATATTTAACCCAAATCACTTAGATAAAATGTGGCTTGTTACTGAGATATAGGGTGTTTTATTTAAAAATTTAAAAATGATTTTTCCCCATTACTTTGAAACTATTTGACGTATCCGTATCATATTTGGCAGGAAGTTTAGACACTGTAAACCATGCTAAATTATGTTAAATAAACGTTTCTGGCTACTACCAGAGGCGTACCACAGGGGCAAGTGGGTTGTTGACCCTTCCCAAATTCTACGCCACTGGCGGAATTGCCATTTTAACACAATTTTTCGATTCTCCAATACTTTCTATGTAAATAACATACTCTTCCTTCGTCACGATAACGTCATTATTTTTCGAGATATTTAAAGTTAAACATAAAGCTGAACAGTTATTTTGATTTTAATGTGTATTAATTATGTCGGTGTTTTTTGTCATAAGATTGCATTTATTACGCAAATGAAACTTTAATCCGTATTAACAAAAAAACATAATGTTATTTATTGAAATTTCTTGAAACTAATACATAGATGCATTCAACATAAAAAAAATGTATCCATGTATTCGTTTCAATAAATTTCAATAAATAACATTATATTTTTTTGTTAATACGGATTAAAGTTTCATTTGCGTAATAAATGCAATCTTATGACATAAAACACCAACATAATTAATACACATTAAAATCAAAATAACTGTTCCGCTTTGTTTAAATTTAAATATCTCGAAAAATAATGACGTTATCGTGACGAAGAAAGAGTATGTTATTTACATAGAAAGTATTGGAGAGTCGAAAAATTGTGCTAAAATCGCAATTCCGCCAGTCGCGTAGAATTTGGGAAGGGTCAACCACTCACTTGCCCCTGTGGTACGCCTCTGGTAGTAGTCAGAAACGTTTATTTAACACAATTTAGCATGGTTTACAGTGTCTAAACTTCCTGCCAAATATGATACGGATGCGTCAAATAGTTTTAAAGTAATGGGGAAAAATCATTTTTAAATTTTTAAATGGAACACCCTATATCTCAGTAACGAGCCACATTTTATCTAAGTGATTTGGGTTAAATATTAATATTTTGAGCCCAGGATTCTACAGTTAAAATATTTCCAATTATTAATGAAACACCCTGTATACATCAATTAAGAGTCAAAATATTTACGTCAATTCCTCGGATGTGATATTATTCAGGGAACCGAATCGGCGAAATCTGATACCTATGTTTTCGACGTTTAAACTGATGCAAGGTTTGAGATCATAAACAAGTGCAAGATAAAATGACGGCAAATGTGCGAGTTAACTAGAGTAAAATAAAACGTATTTTATTAAAAAACAAACGGAATATACATAATATGCGTATGACATTACAAATTAAAACTTGTGTAATAAAAATTGCTGATTTTCGCGTCTTTTAAATTGTTTTGTTTTTTTAATAACGGCGACAAAAGTTTTAATTTGCATGTTACTGTTTTATCTCATCCTGTTTTTGTTTTATGTCACTTATCGTTGACGCCCTGACGCCGTATTTTAACACTATTGCTTTTTCAGGGAATTTTGCGCCTAATTCGTCTAATACAACCACCTTTTCGCGTAATGCAGTCAGTGGTTCTCAACCTGTGGGGCGCGTCTCCATAAGGGGGCGCGTAAAAATTAGAAAAGGAAGTAAAAAATGTATTTATTGAATAAAAAAGAATCAGAGAACATAAATAATTATATTCTAATAATAAAATAAAACACTACTATTATATATACAGTGTGTCCCAGGATTGATATTACAAGAAGTGAGATGGACGAACAATTTTTGAATTCATGAACAAAAAGAGTAGTTTACCTGAAAATAAAATTCAATATATCAAGCTTAATCTAAAATAACGGTTCTTTTTAAGTCGACAGATCTTCCTGAAATTTTGTATAGAGCCATAATTTATCATTATGAATTACTGTTCTTAATAAAATTTTGCCGTATCATGAAGAATAGGGGTAGTTTACCTGAAAATAAAATAGTTTTCTCTTCCCTGTCAAGGCCTACTTGTTTTTCAAATACGGATATTCTCAAAATTATTTTCAAACCAAGCAGGACCGAATCCCAGTATTCTCAAAATTATTTTCAAACCAAGCAGGACCGAATCCCAGAACCTTAAAATAAAATTCAAAATTTTTAGTCCATCTCACCGCTTGTAACATCAATCCTGGGACACACTGTATGTAGGTAGGTAGTACATATCAATATGTATTTGAAAACTTATTTATTGAACAACGGTGAATTTTACGATTAATAATTAATTCTTCAGTTATTCATAAATAGTAACGTTACTGATACATTTTCGGAAAGTGTAAAATTATTAAATATTGTGTACATTATCTATGAAGACAGTTGAGAGCAAGTGTTACTTCTACCTATATAAAATTTTCGTTTTTTACATTCGGTATTGAGCTTAAGTGACCGACTACAATGCCATGTGGTAATTGTCTAAAAACGCATTTGCTAGTTATTTCTGAAAGAAAAAAATGTATGCGCGGTATTAAACGGTATTAAATTGCTTTCACTTTCTTCGGTGTTCATCAAAATTTTTGACTTCAGAATGATAAATGACCTTGAACTTTGTAATTTTCTTTCACCTGTGGCACTGTTCTCCAGGCCCCCACGTACCGATGCCCATCGATTACTTTTTCGTTACCACTTTGTTAATGATCTCCCTCTTCCCACGGAGTTCGGTTACTTCATTGAAAGGGGGCGCGAATAATATTTATATGGAAAAGGGGGGGCTCAGATACAAAAAGGTTGAGAAAACCACTGGGGCCGTATGATAACGTTTTGTGAGCACATTTTAACGGCGCCAATGTTAGGCCAAACACGCACTGGCATTAACAGAAGATTAAACAATTGCGCATGAAAAGTCCTTAAACTAAAATTTGCCAATTTTTGACAAAGCCGATTCGGATTGCTGAATAGCCGACTCCACTTGAATTCGTATTACGCTATTCTTAGATGCACGCATTTGACGCTCCGGATTACCATGAATTCGGTTGACTGAATTTCAAATTAACGGGACTTGACTGTAAACAATAACAACTTCAAATTCAAATTATACGCACATTGAAAAAAATCGGGACATATTTATCAATCGTAAAGCAAAAATTGTCTTATAATTAATATCTATGTTTTATATCGTACGTCAATATATTTTTTCGTTTAGGGATATTTCGGTATCGGTCATATTGGTTTACCTTTTTGTCGATATATCGGAAAAAATTAATTTAATGATAATAATAAATTCATTTATTAGCAGAAACAGTAAAAAACAAGTTAAACAATGTAATAATAAAGCAATACAACAAAGAGTTTGGTGCTAAAAGGAGTTGAATCAGAACACATCGCTAAGCCCATGCGCCTGTTCTTCCTTGAACCCCCTCTAAAATAAAAAAATAAAAACATATTGTAGGATACAAACATAATTTTTATAGTATATAAACATGACCCAAGACCAATATAGCTATAAATCTAAACTGAATTGCAGTACAATGCAAAATCAAGATCGTTTTTTTGCCCTCGACTGCCAGAAAAAAATCTACTGTGACTGCACCTGATTTGCAAATGCAGCTAACAGATTCGTGAAGTAAATGTGACATCCAGAACCATTATAACCCAATTATCTCGAGCAACGTGATCCAGATGACCACTCATATGCAAACTCCTAATCCATTTCTTTTGATGTACAAGTCATGATATGAGCTCTAACCAAATTCAAGACGACTAAAGGTACAGAAAAGACTGAACAATGAAGTCATACAAAACACACGGGGTGTCCATATCTATGCTAGTATACAGGTGACATAGTAATGGTTTGTGGTAGAATAAATGTTAGTGAAAGAACAGATCATGCTTTGCTGGAAGATTGTCTAATACTCCAAACCAATTACCCTTCCGTATACACCAGCTGTTAATGAGAATAACGGATATGGTTCAAAATAATTTGAAAAGGTAAAAATATTGTAATGGTTTTAGTAATATGTACTTAAATAATAAGAGCAAATACTTAGTAATGCAAATTACATTAATATGCTTAAAAAAAAAACATTGCAAAAACTGCGCTTCCAGGCGGTGCCGATTGCTAGCTAGACATTTTACGTGGTCTGCTAAATTTTGCTACCTGAATATTTACTTTACAAGCTACGTTAATTCCACTTCTAGAATATTTGTTTATAGGAGCGTTATAAAATACATGCTGATGACAGGACGAATGTCGGAGGAACTGCACTCCACCGGTGCTGACAAAAACGTGACACACACAGATAGGCAGGCACAACACACGCTTGTTTATGTATAGGGATATATTATATATTTACTTCATGTGTAGCCCAAATCTAGTTCAGAACTTTTTTAACACAATTATAGTTCCAATGACCTTTTTATGTGTTCATGTTTATATGCTTATACATGAGTACGCTTATTTCATGACAACTTGTTTTTTAGGCTTCACTGGAACACAATGCGAAATCGACATAGACGAATGCAAAGATAGACCATGTTTAAATGGTGGTACCTGTCACGATCTCATCAATTCCTTCAAATGTACTTGTGCCACTGGCTTTACTGGTGCTCGCTGCCAAGTTAACATAGATGACTGCATTTCTAATCCCTGTCGGAATGGTGGTATATGTCACGATTCCATAGCTGGCTATACTTGTGAATGTCCACCTGGCTTTACAGGTTAGTAGCTCTGTTCAAATTTATCCACTTTTTTATGTTGACAACTGTTGGGCAGTGATGGAATAAACAAATCATTTTTAAAAGCAACACCTGACTAAAAGTTTGTTTTTAAAATTTAGGGGTATCGTGTGAAACCAACATCAATGATTGTGCCTCATCTCCTTGTCATCATGGAGAATGTCTTGATGGTGAAAACACCTTCACCTGCACTTGTCACCCTGGTTACACCGGTTACTTATGTCAGTCACAAATAAACGAGTGTGAATCGAACCCATGCCAATTTGGTGGCATTTGTCAAGATTTGGTTAATGGTTATCAGTGCCTTTGCAAAGCTGGAACTTCAGGACCTAACTGTGAAATAAATGTAAACGAATGCTACAGTAACCCTTGCCGAAACAATGCACGTTGTGTGGATGGAATTAATAGGTAAGGAGTTTTTCTCATTGAAGCTGCTTTGTATATTCTTAATTATTGGGTATATTTCTCAATTATCGTAATATGCCACTAACAATGATTCACAATTTGCACTATTCTGTTTTACTCTTAGATTGCACTATTACTGTTTATTTTAGGTAGTTGTTTTTAATAATTTATATAGTTGTATTAATTATTAAATGATTGATAATTTTATAGATTCAATATTTTTAATAATACTACAATTATTTCTCTTAAAAGATACAGAATTGACTGCAATTTTAGAGCAAACAGAATATAAATAAAATTAAATAAAGATGTTGCAGGTAGATCTTTAAATTTATATATATCATTATACCGTGTGTTAAAAAAAACTCATTTGTAGCATGCCATGATCAAATTGAAGTTTGCCATACTTTGATATATACCCATTGAAGCAAATGAACTACCGCAAGTCGGAGAGAACTAAATTACATCTTGATCTGGAACTATTTTCCTAAAAATATGCATGACTGTCCTAAATGAGTTTTTTTTAACACATTATATAAACAAATAAATATTGTTTGTGTTTTGCAATATTTTTGTTGAAAGTACGCAGTCTTAAAAGATAAAAGCAAAGCTACATTCTTGTCCTTAGTATCTTGACTCTTATATTCACATGAACCTGTAACAGACCATTTGAACAATTGAATTTGCAA
This sequence comes from Agriotes lineatus, assembly GCA_940337035.1. Lineage (NCBI taxonomy): Eukaryota > Metazoa > Arthropoda > Insecta > Coleoptera > Elateridae > Agriotes > Agriotes lineatus. The sequence continues at coordinate 100,379 of CALNHX010005392.1, read as the reverse complement.
CAAAGCTAGTCCTATATTAAGTATATTGAGAATGTTGACAGTACGCATTTGTTTCATGTCTCTGCAGCAATAATCCCAGTCAGGAGTAAGTTTTACCTTTTATTGTAGAATGATACCCGATCATGTTGTATGTCTGTAGTTTTTGCCATAAATTTAAACAGCCCTGCTAATATCCATTTTATTTTTATTTAAATTTTAGCATCAGCGTATTATGCAAGTTTGATGTTAACTATTATTTTATTTTATTGAATGGTTAGACGATTTTAAGCATTTTTAATGTTATAATGAAATATATTATTTAATATTGCACGATTACTGCATGAAAGTATTCTTCCTATTTAGGTATGGGATTTCTAATTTGTATGCATTTAAAATATCAAAATATGCACCAACTTTATGCATTTTCACAGAGACATGCTTTTTAGAAACAATAATACATTCACTTTTGTTTTGGTCATTAACAAAGTTATTTCAGGTAGATTTAAATAATTAAATCGTGGTAGATTTTACAAAACAATCACTCCTTCTTAAATTAATCTTGTTGATACATCATTAAAATAGTTAACTTCTAGATCTTAAACGTTTAATATTGTAGTTGTACAATGTGAGTTCGTATGTATCACTGAAACACGTTTTTACAAATGTACTATGTCACCATATCTTGAAAAAATTGAAATAAAAATGAATATTTACTTATCCCATTTCTTTTCTACTACCACTAGAGATATAAATAATATAAAAAATGCATTAATTTATAAAATTAGCATGAAAAACATGCAAATTCACAGAAATCCTATTCCTACAGAAGTAACAAATTACAGGTAGTTCCCGCTTTTATAAATGTATTAATCAAATTCCTCTTTCATAAATTAAAAACTTCCCATACAGGCAGACAGCCTCGGCAACTATCTGTGCACTGGAACTTGAGTGTGTCTGTCTGAACCTGAACACATAAACACACGCTCAAAAACAGCCCAAAATTTTTGATAATTTGTACTGCGGGAATTACCTGTGTGTATGCTATGGTATAACTAATTTTATCTTTCAGATACACTTGTGAATGTATTCCTGGCTTTACTGGTCAACACTGTGAGACTGACATCAACGAGTGTGCCTCGAATCCGTGTGCCAATGGAGGTGTTTGTATTGACTTAATAAATGGTTTTCGCTGTGAATGTCCAAGAGGTTATTACGATGCAAGATGTCTTAGCGATGTCGATGAATGCAAATCAAATCCGTGTAAACATGGTGGTAGTTGTGAAGATGGAGTCAACCAGTTCATCTGTCACTGCTTACCAGGTATGGTTTGAGTACCTACCTTTTGTGTTTTTTTTTAAACTATTCAATACAAGGAAATTACATAACCCAATGATTTTTTAAGGCTATGGAGGAAAACAATGTGAAAATGACATTGACGAATGCGCCTCAAACCCTTGCCAACATGGTGGATTATGCCACGATCATTTAGCATCTTACACATGCGAATGCCTCGCAGGTTACACTGGTGTAAACTGTGAAACAAATATCGATGATTGTGCCATTAATCCTTGCAAAAATGGAGGCTCCTGCATTGACCAAGTTAATGATTACAAATGTGTTTGTGAACTCCCTTTCACGGGAAGAAATTGTCAAGAAAAACTGGATCCTTGCTCTCCTAATAGATGTCGACATAACGCAAGATGTACCCCAAGTTCAAACTACTTGGATTTTGCCTGTTCCTGTAGCGTTGGTTATACCGGCCGCCTTTGTGAACAAGATGTGGATGAATGCGAAGTCTCACAACCTTGTCGGAATGGGGCCACCTGTCGAAATACAAATGGGTCATACCAGTGCATTTGTGCTCGTGGTTATGAAGGACGTGATTGTACTGTTAACACAGATGATTGTGCTTCATGTAAGTGTTGCTCTGTTTTCTTTTTTCTTTTAATTAATTTTGGTACTTTAATTTACAGTCCCTTGTCAGAATGGAGGCACATGCTTGGATGATATCGGCGATTACATGTGTCTCTGTGTCAATGGTTTTGAAGGCAAGCACTGTGAGGTAGACATTGATGAATGCCTGTCAAATCCATGTTTGAATGGCGCTACTTGCAACCAGTATGTGGACTCGTATACTTGCACTTGTCCGTTGGGTTTCTCAGGAATTAATTGCCAAACCAATGATGAAGATTGTACTGAGAGCAGTTGCATGAATGGTGGAACTTGTAATGATGGTATTAATTCCTACACGTGTACTTGTAAACCTGGGTAAGTATAATCATATACATGCACTCCCTTTATAGGAAATCTGTAAAAAAACAAACAACTGTCAAGCAGTTTACTCGAAAGTACTGCATGTTCTTATACATGGTGATTTTTCAAGATTTTGGTTTTTCATTGTATTTGTTTTTTGTGAACATGTAAAAAATATACAAACCGTCATCTGCGTTGTTTGTTTATAACAAGTTTGTTCATTCCACGGCCTCCTGGATTAATGCGAGACTGTCATCTCTACGCGGCCCGCCACATTTGTATAATTTGTGTGCTTCTGAGGCCAAAGTACTTTGGCGCCATCTGTTGTGTTTTTGATAAATTTTCTGTCACGTAGCCACGACCTGGATTAATATTAATCCAGGAGGCCGAGGACGTATGCTTTTAAAATAAAAAAAGACAAACTTGTAACACGTAAATACGCAACAAGCACAATATACTGTAGCGCCTCTACAAACTATAAAAATGCCTTGAACTAAAAATAGAGACGTCAGTCGCGCATTAATGGAGGAGGCCGTGGTTTATTCCATATAAATTTACAACTAGAGGTGCTACTATCGCGTGTCAATGGAATCTAAAATTGAAGGTTTAATATTGAGATTTCTAAGTTGTCAATCGATGTCATTGTCAAATGTATGGTTATACACGTTATGACATTGACAAATATTAAAAAGGCGTTTTATTTTTCCTTTAATGTTAAATATAGGATGAATAGTAAGTTTAAAATAACTTTATATATACAGTGAATTTATTATAACGCGCAATGTGGCATTCCCGTTTCCATTGTTACTATTGGTTTCTAAGGGTACGTACGCCGTGTGTAAATGTGTTTATTTTAAAATGCAATATATGAACCGTAAATTTATTGAAAAAGAAGCATCAGAAAGAACAACAGGGCATGTAATAACCCACATACTTGCTGTAAATAAACGCATTTACACATATTGCGCGTTATAATAAACTCCCTGTATCTTATAAACACAAAAACTACACTTCCCTCAAAAAAACTGGATAATTTTTTTTTAAATTTTATTTTTTTACAACAGATCACTTTTAAATGTCTGAATATGCATTTTATACTTATGTAAATATTGATTAATGGCATAAGTGGTAAAGATAATAATAAAAATTAGCAATTTTTTTAATTAAAAATACCAGGAAAATGAAAAGATATGTAATATGAAAAACAACAATTTGATTTCAAAAAATAAAAAAAACAAACTTTAATTAGTACTGTGTATTTTCACCTCTAGCTCTTATTACAGCTTCCATTCATCGTGGCGTGCTGCTTATGAGGTCTTGGATAAACGTACACTAAAACAGCAAACAATTAATAGATTGTTTTAAGCACAACAAAAACAAATTTTAATTGTTACTAAAAGTGACATAAGGTCACTATATTATTAAGTAATACTTAAACAAGTTTAAAATGCCTATTCAGACATTTAAAAATTATCTGTTGTATAATAGTTATAACGACATAAGGCCGTTAGTAAGCATTTAACAAACGAAGATAAATTTGTGGCCGAGGCCGTCAGGCCGAGGCTAATGAATTTATTCGAGTTAGTTAGATGCGATAACGGCCGTATGCCGTTGAATATTTTTCATAACACCTACAAAAATTATAATTTTAGAGCAATTTAAATGAAAAAGTTAAATAGTATTAGTAACGGAAGTTGGAAAACTCGTCTTATCAGAGTCACCTATGACACAGACTGACACAAAACCTAACCTGCTAACCTCGAATTTGACCCAGGCTTACAGTGTCACTAACTATACATTTCAGTATTGCCAATGTTAAAATGTTACTGTTCTGTTATTTCTTAACGGCCTAGGCTGTTAAGGGGAACTTTTCAATCAGGTTGACAGTTCTGTCTTTGACAAATAAGTAGGTGTTATGAAAAAATATATTTTTAAAAAATGATCAGTTTTTTTGGAGGGGAGTTTATAAAAACTTTAGTGTCTTTCTACTCAGTGGTTTAGAATGCAAAGTATATACCTACCTAGTAGAATAGTTTGTATGGGTTCGTGTTTTGCAATAAGTACTAAACAGAGGGTTAATCAATTTTGTTAAAATTCGTTCAACAATGGGCCGATTGTAATCTCTACATTCAGAATGTGATTTAGGGGGTCTATTAATGAAGATGCAGTAATTTTCATGGCACTTCCTACCGGTTTCTACCTTTATTACAATGTTACTAGTATTATATATTAAGGAAATGAAATAGCGGATTGCAAAGATCCTCTGTCTTGTAGATATATTAATTCTAATAGTGGTGTACAAGTGTTAATACTAGTCAATGTTTCCAGACAAGTAACAACAATCGATTCGTTCTTCTAAAGTGTGAACAATGTATATAACATGACCACTGTAGCAGACATTAATCAATATACACATTACACCAAATTTCACGATATTTGACACTTCACCTAAGTTTTCTCCACGGCCTCCTGGATTTGTGCGAGATTGATGTTTCTACGCGGCCCGCCACATTAGTATCATTTTTGTGATTCTGAGGCCAACGTACTTTGGCTCCATCTGTTGGGTTTTTGATAAATTATCTGTAACGTAGGCACGACTTCCTAGATTAATATTAATCCAGGAGGCCATGAACGTATGCAACCAAGGGCACAAGCGCAACGTACTGTAGCGCCTCTACAAACTATAAAAAACGCCTTGAACTAAAAATGCGGTGGACCGCATAGAGACATCAGTCTTGCATTAATCCAGCAGGCCGTGGTTTTCTCTATTCTGTTTGATTGAATTCAGTGTTTCTGAAGTAATGGTGAATATTTACATTTTCCTGTAACACGCGATCTGGGTGACATCTGTTATAAAGCTTCGGTTGTCAGGAAGCAAACTTTTTAGGGCATTGAACAGACTTGTTATAAACAATCAACGCAGACAACGATACAAACAAGCTTATTTTCAAAAAAATGACAATTGATTTTCTAATCAAATTGAAAATAATAAACTAAGCTAACTGAATATTTGGATGAACAATTTCCTTTTGTCATTAATATTGAGTATGCGAGATACAGGTATCCCATGTACAAAAAATCAACACTGCATTGGGTAACGCATACACTATCACGATACTGTTTTTACTGTACTGAATTACGGTATCTGTCCTTTTCGCCTCCTGGTGACAAATTCTGTATCTCGGATACCTATTTTCCAATACTCATACTTTTACTAGCCAGAACACACGATATATCATAGGCGTAGGATATTTTCTTCAATTGGTAATAAATCGAATGAGTAGTGCGTCGCCGTCTGTTACTGTAGATAGAGTCAATGCGATCACGGAGCGTACAATATCTGACTACGAAAAATTTATCAATTTAGTAAAGCCCAATCTCAGTCTTTCAGATGCAGTACACCTACAGACTATTGACAAAAATAAAAAACAGCAATGATAGGTTCATAGAAGCACTGCACTGGAATTTTCTCGCCAGTGACTGATAGCCAGCCCCAGGTATTCGATACAGTCGCTAACTATTTTTCACTGTGATTCTGTATCTCGCATATGGTATCCACGGGGCCTTATTTTAATATAAATGGATTTGTGATAAATAAAGCACGAAATTATTAAAATGTTTTGTTTTTTATATTTTACGAATAATAAAAAAAAACTATTACAAAACAAAGCACAGTGCAATGTTATTATTATGCAGCTATTTATTTTACAAGTATTTTTTGGACGAGCCGCAGTTTATGGCCAAGTGAGCGCAGCGAGTCTAAAAGTTCGCTTTCGTGCGAGTTACATACATTTTTTATTCTACTGCTTTGAAAGCGTTTTTTTTTAATCGGGAAAAGTCAAGGAGGTCATGATCATTTCGCAAAATGGGAGTGTCTATTTTGATTTCGACCAATGGAAATGGTTGTTAGTTTTTGTTGCTATGGTTATTATTGCCGAAAAGTAAAAGTTATTAGTATAAAAAAGTGGTAGTTTTCAGCAGCTAAACGCTGCCGAAATTGATAGCTTTTCGATGCAGTAGAACAAAAAATATTTTAAATGACAGCTAAAATTTAGAGTGACGTTCGTGCAACTGATTTGCATTCTCAAGCTTAACTTACTCATTCATAGGCTTGGTAGTATCAGAATTTAAAAGCAAATACTGCTGTGTAAAAATAGATTAAAAAGTTGCAATCGTAAGACTTAGTTGCCCAAATTTTAGCACAGCAAAACTCTGTGGAAGCGATTGTTCATGTATTTTCGTTATCAATTTATGCCCAAACATTTAAGAACACCTGGTTTTTGGGAAAAAGTATAAAAGTGTTCTGTTCTGATTATAATAAGTGCATTTTATAATTTATTTGTCTCTCAGTATAAGTTAGTATTGTTTGCTGTTTGCAAAATATTTCAGTTTTATTTTTTATTGTAGAATGATGTAAAATATAAGACTTGTACTAAAAAAGAAAATTATAATAATATGTTAAGCTTGGGGAATTGGTAGTGATGTGGGTCGGGTAAATACCCAGTGAGTAGGGTATTTATAAATGGGTATTTACCCCTGCCTCAGGTAAATACCTAAAAAGTGGGTATTTATCAAATTTGTAATATTTAGAAAACTAAACTAACTTTTACTCACATAATAATGTTATCGTAATAAATAAACTACGTACATATAAATACACTGAAATATTTTATGTAAAATAGCAATTTAAATGTAACAATAAGCAACAAATTGCACCTGTCAGAATTTATAAAAGAAAAATTGTGATGACTTATGTTGTTTGTATATTATTTTCCAACTTGTTTTCATTTTTGATAAATGAACTTAACGTTAACTTGGAGAACATTAATAATAATACATATTAAGAAACTATCTTAATAAGGCAAAGAAAATAATAAAATTATATAAACAACGTTGTATGCCGATGGGAGCATAATTATGTATGTATAACAGCAATCAGATGGCATGAACAAAAGCGCATCATAGCACATAAGAAAGAGATAACCGTTAAAAAAAGTTATTTTAGTAGGCATATTTAGTTGACATATGCCATAATTAAAATGAGCGTCGAGTCTACTCAAATATTTGTTTCTATGTTCATCTCTTTCTTCTTCAAGCATTGAATTCCTTTTTTTATTTATGCTACCTTATTGCTGTTATATACAGATTGCCTAAAATTGTACGGAACATGGCAATTCCATGAGTTGGAAAAGGTTCAAATACCATGAGATAAAAAAAAAGATTCTTTGCAGGCCTTGATATGTGTTATACGTTTGGCAGTACTGAAGTGTATTGTCAGTCTATGTCAAATTCGAGATTTGCAGGTTAAGTTTTATGTCAGTCTGTGTCAAACAACAAACAAAACCTAACCTTTTAATCTCGAATTTGACATAGACTGACAATACACTTCAGTACTGCCAAACGTATAACACATATCAAGGCCTGCAAAGAATCATTCTTTTTTTTTGATCTCATGGTACTATTTGCCATAAGAGTAACCGAAATAGAAAATGCAATAAATACTTTGGTAGCTAGCAACAAGTAGCTATTGCACCTACTTGTTGCCTAGCTACCAAAGTATTTATTCCATTTTCTATTTCGGTTACTCTTATGGCAAATTTGAACTATTTTCAACTCATAAAATTGACATGTTCCGTACAGTTTTAGGCAACCTGTATAATTATGGCCCCATCAGTATTTTGGGCAGGAACTGTTCTCAGTCCAGCTATTTTTTTTATTCTACATTTTTATAATATTCGTAAATGAGGCTATAAATACCCGTTTAAATATCCATTTTGGGTATTTACGCGGATAAATACCCCAGGTATTTACCCCTAAAAATAAATACCCGGGTAATTTACATCACTAGGAATTGGTCATATTATTGTTTTGTAATAAGTTTGGAGCTTGCAGAGGATATTTTTATGAACATAAAAATGTTTATTAATTATAATATTCATTAGTTACAAATATCTAAAGGTTTGATAATCTTAAATGAATAAGGTAATTTAATAGCTATTATAATTATTGTTTAAAATGCCTGAATTTTGAATAGAAATACAAACATTTTGTATTCCAATTAATTCATCATTTGAAAATTCAAATATTAATGGTTTGTTTTTGTTTTTGCAGATACACAGGATCTAACTGCCAAAATCGTATAAACTTATGTGACAGCTCACCTTGTCTTAACGGAGCTACTTGTCAGGACCACATTACGCACTATACATGTCACTGCCCATATGGTTTTGGAGGAAAAGATTGTGGAGAATACGTTGATTGGTGTGCAACCAATCCGTGCGAAAATGGAGCCACATGTCGTCAAGTCAAAAATCAATATCAGTGCCTGTGTGCTCCAGGATGGACTGGCAAAGTCTGTGATGTGGAAATGGTCAGCTGCAAGGATGCAGCTTTAAGAAAAGGTGATTTTGCAGCCTTTAAGTAGAGTCGATTAGCTGATAAGATGAGCATTTCAAATTGTTAGTTCTTGTGATTTAAAAAATATTTTTCAATTAATAGCAGCTGGAACTATCTAGATTTCTCTATGCAATAGAATGTGTTTAATTTGGTATTCAAAAATAGGTTGAGCTGTTACAGACTGGTTTAAGAGCTCATTAGTCAGCTTTATATGTTACGAAATTTGTCTATGAGTAGATACATACATTTGTTGCACGTCTATACAGTGTGGTAATGAGGAAATGTTTGTGAAAAATATTTTCTGAGGTAAAGCTTCATTTTTCCTTAATGGAACTGTAAATAGACAAAACTATAGGTATTGGGCCTCACGGAATCCACGATGGATGCTGGAGTCATATACTCAATCTCCACAAAAAGTGAACGTTTGGGCAGGTATAGCCAGAAACAGAATTTTGGGCCATATTTTTTTGATGTCAACTTGAATCGCGCAGGGTATTTGCAATTTTTACAGCAAGGGTTAATTCCAGCACTGATAGCTTTATACCCAAATGCAAATGAATCAGACATACCTGATAACAGACTTTGGTATCAACAGGATGGAGCACCTCCCCATTATGCCCTTCCTGTTCGTACATACTTTGATAACATCTTTCCACAACGGTGGATAGGGCGACGGTGAGCTATCGAGTGGTCAGCTTGCTCCCCAGATCTTACACCCCAAGATTTTTTCTTATGGGGTTATTTAAAAACCAAAGTTTATGCCAATAATCCCGAAAACATAGAAGATTTTAAGGAACGAATTCGACAGGAAATACGCAATATCGGCTCAGAAATAATTGGCAGAGTAGGGAGACTAGGACATTGTCAAACATGTAATGGGCAACAGTTTGAACTCCTAATTATTCTTTTTTATTTTGTTTTGTGTTTATGAAATAATCAATTTTCCCAATTAAAGATTTTATACTACACTACTCAAAACGATGTGCTCTTCCACTTCCTCTAACAAAAAATATGGGTTATTTAAAAAACAATTGCTCTCTTTGACCTTGCTGACGTACGCCACTGTACATAGTTCTAAAGTATTTCAAAAGTTAACAAATTTACAATGCTTTCTGTCCCCTCCAAGCGTTTTTGTCACAAAACAGAATTTTGCAAGATAATTCAGGTGTTCCAGACTTTTTTACCACACTGTATATATTTACTACTGTAACACTATCAGAAATGTTTGTTGAAAATAAATTCAATTTGAAATTCATTGTTATTATTTACATTTCAGATGTAATAGTTTTACTGTGGCTTACATAAATATAATTTATATACGCGGGTTATTTTTTTCCAACCTCCGATTCAGTAGGAATAAAAAACAAGAACGAAAAGAAAACGTGTATTGTATAGAAAATGTAAGCACATCTGTCAGTTGCATTTCTACATCATCACCACTTTAATGAAGGCACTTATCATACCGTGACACGAAAAGAAGTTTGCCGCTAGGTTGTCCTGTTAACCATTCACGTTGTTTTCAGGCTTTTCTTTAGACTTTCTGCACCATTCTTATACACAGCCGTCGCTCATAAACTCTATTCATCTGACAATGGATTTTAGCTGCTTTATGCACTTCAACATATATGCCTTCAGCCAGAACAAAGCGAATTATGGCTTACGCCGCGCAGTTCAAATTTGGCGGGCGCAGTAAGTCGTAATTCACCTTCTTATGGATGATGACTCAGTGCTGAAGGGCAAAATGCAACCAAAATTCATGGTCAGATGAGTACAGTTTATAGGCGGCGGCTGTATGCGAGAATGGTGCAGAAAGTTTCAAGCTGAAAGACAGAGCAACCTGGCGGCAACCTTCTTTGAGGAGGGCATATAAAAATTTGTGCCACGGTATAAATAGTTCCTTCATCAAAACTGCGATTATGTAAAAATGTAGCCGTTTGCGGCTTTGCGGTTCGTTGATTTGATTTTACGCGGAACACCTTTGTGCTCTCTTTTCTTTGCCTTTCGCGGATTGATTTGGGGTTTGTGGATGGAATTGCCAACTGTTTCAACTTTCACACACTAACGGCCGGTCTTATAAAGGCCACTAATCTGAATTCGCTGTTAACATAAAAAAGCATAAAAATTTGTTTACTAACGATTATGTCATAAGCGCCAACGTTTTGATGAGCTTTTGTTTATTTTAACAGCGATTTAAGGTTAAGTCAGATTAGTGACCTTTATAAGACCGGCCGTTCGAGCTCTAGATTCAAGTGGCAGACTTATCTTACGTATGGAATTTTAGTTCAAGCTTTACTGTCTTCTCGGGTGTTTCTGCCGAAAATTCAATTGAATTTAATTTTTAAAATACGGAAAACCATGTCGTTAAGGCGTCAAGTTTCTGCTTGAAATTTGCCAGACAAAAAACGCAGAAAAGTTTTGGTTTTTCGAGGTTGTATAGTATAAATAAATCTAGTTAATGGAATCCTAACCTCGTTTTTATCATTTATGTGTTTACTTGCGCATCGCGCTTTTGTGCTTCGCGGCATTCTTCTGGAACGTAACCCCCGCGAAGGGCGAGGTCTGCCTGTACTTCTATTTTCTATATAGTAAATGTTTCATGTGCATTCTTGTTTTTTATTCCTACAGAAACGGAGGTTGAAAGAAAAATAGCCCTCGTACATTCATGATAAGCCAATACAATTTTAAATTTATTTAATCACTTGATATTTAAAATGTAATATTTACTTATGTTTCAATAGCTAAATTGCTTGGATATTCTTTCGAAAGTTTTATGGTTTTTTGGCTAATCTTTGATAATAGCACACATAAGCAATGTTTATAGATTTAAAGTTATCTTAAAAACTGATTGAGTTGAAAAATATGATTCTTCTTCTTATTATACGCCAGTGGCCTGTTTTAACCACAAAGTGGTTCTATGAGCCCTTTTTGCCCGTAGGCTGTGTAGGTGGCTACGAGTGACGAAAAGGTCCGTTGTTTAGGGGTTAACGACTACCACAGGTGTTAGCATGGTAGCCGGGGAAAATATGCAATTACATGAAATATTATAAAATTTGGAACATTTGAAAAAATCCTAATGGCACCAATAAGTGAGAAGTTATTCGTATTTAATTGTGGGAACATTGATGGCATAGTCACATCATGTAGAAAGAAAATATAGGTACTACCCAAGCTTTTGAATTTCTTGTAAATAACAGCATGCCTGGCGCAGAACTAAAAGTTTTACAACTCAATATTATGGCCTTGGATGAACACTTTGCCTTCTGTACCAAATAAGCTGCATTATTATATACCCGGTGTCCACTTTCAAACTGGAACCTAGGGATTTAGCATTGTATTTTACAGTTTCATGAATTCCTGCTCGCCAATTTAACATACAGAAAATGTTTTGGTATCAACGGAAAGAGAAAATTATTGTGCATTTAATGGTATTACAAATTAAATTATTTTTGTCAATTTTCATTGAATAATATCAATCAAAAGTTTTCATGTTTTTTAAATATGAGTTGCCTTGTCTTGAAAACAGTTGACAGCTATACTCAAATTAATTTGTTATTTGATGACATTCACGCCCGTATTCATAGTCGTTCGCCAGCGGATCGCCGGTGACTCGCCAGAGTTTTGTTATGAATAGTATGTTGGCGGCACTGTACGTCTATGTCAAATTTGAGGTTAGCAGGTTAGATTTTGTGTCTCTTTCTGTCAAAACTGACTGAAAACCTAACCTGATCAGCTCGAATTTGACATAGACGTACAGTGCCGCCAACATACTATTCATAACGAAACTCCGGCGAGTCGCCGGCGATTTGCTGGCGAACGACTATGAATACGGGTGTAAGAGTTAGTTCAGTCACAGAATAATACAGAATGGCCGTGCAGTCAGCTGTTTTCCATATTTTACACGTGTACAGGTGGCCGTCAATGACCCCATATAAGAAGGTTATGTTTTTTGTGCTAGTGGTTTTAAAATATTAATTTAGTATGAGTGCACAAAAAAGATCTTTTGGTGACACATGGTGTGCTGTGCATTTCCATATAAATTGGGTGGACATTAAACGTACGGATTATTCCTGTTCAGTTTAAAATTTAGTCGCTTAATTTTGAATTTACCGCCTCTGCACACCACTAGGATCATGGCGGACAATTTCAAGGTCACAAAAATTGACAATGCTGACATCAAAAACGTCGACACAGAGGCTATTCTGATTTAGGGTATTATTCTGTGGTTCACTAATTTTTACTTTATACAATGAACGATTACTCTAACGAAGAGAGAGTTTCTATCGTAAAACATATTACAGTGGAGTTAGTTTGCGTAGAGTGAGTGATTAGTTTTCTGTAGGTAAATACATTTCTACTTTCTTCGTCTGGTTCAAATCTTTCCTGATGACATTGCGATTTGTATGGACGATATCTGTGCTTCTTTAATGTCTTAGATACCGCCGATTTTGACATATTTAATTCACGACCAATTTGTATTGTGCTGTATTTTGGGTCAATATTAATCAATTTCAAAACACGTTCTTCCAATTCCTTGCGATTACCTTTACCAAAATTTCATTATTGAAATTTTTGTTAAAGCTAAAATTAAATAATAAACACTAACCACCTCTAGCTTCTGACTCTACTTAAATATTAGCAGTTTCTTCAAATTTCCGGACATATCTGTGTACTAGAACGCGTTGGCCAGCCTACGTCTGGCCCTGCCAGCTTAAAGAAACGGTTAACAATAAAAATGCTTGCTTAAGCTGGTGGGCAGCCGACGTCCGGCCTTGCCAGCGTTAACAATACAAATGTGGTCTCGCCATTTGTGCGTGCGCGCCACTTGCTAGTATGCAGGCCGTTCATGCTGCATGTGCGTGCGCCACTTGCTTAAGGTCTGGACGGCCGGCATCGGCTCTTATAATATAAGATTGTAGATGCAGACGATATTGGATTATTATCAAATTTTACGGAAAACAAATCACTTAGTACGCAAACTAACCTCACTGTAATATGTTTTTACGATAAAAACTCTCTCTTCGTTCGAGTAATAGTTCATTGTATAAAGTAAAAACTACTGAACTAACTCTGAATGTCATCAAATAACAAATTAATTTGAGTATAGTTGTCAACTGTTTTCAAGTCAAGGCAACTCATATTTAAAAAACATGAAAACTTTTGATTAATATTATTCAATGAAAATTGACAAAAATAATGTAATTTTTAATACTATTAGATGCGCAATAATTTTCCCTTTCCATTGATACCTAAACATTTTTTGTAGGTTGAATTGGCGAGCAGGAATTCATGAAACTGTTATACAATGCTAAATTCCTATGTTCCAGTTTGAAAGTGGACACCCGGTATATAATTCTTTTGAAACAATGGTTTTGCAATACAAATTCCTCACTATCTATTTTATTCAATTATGGTCACATAAGCACCAGCTATTTATTAAAAGAACGTGCAGTCGTGTTCAAATAAATCTGGGACAATGTTTTTTCCCTATGTAGGTTGAGTTAAGAATTGAAGAATATCTCCATGGATTTCCTGTTATCAAAAAGAGTTACAGATTTCATTTACCTGTAAACGTTTAATGTAACAGGGTGTCTAGCAACCGGGAATTCCTGGAAAACCGGGAATTATACGGGAATTTGAAAGTGCCCTTGAAAATGCGGGAAATATGCGGGAATTTCTTAGGCAACCGGGAATTTTTTTTATCAAAGGGAATTTGCAGTAATTTTTGCCATTTTACGGAAATAATAAGCGAAATTTCCGTAAAAATTTTCGAATTATCCGGAATAATTGCAAAAATGTACGGGACGCGCGAAGACAGGTCGTTGTTTTTTTTTTCAGTCAGACCGGAAGACCAGAAAGTATCGGGGAATCCTAATAAAATGACCGGGAAAATACGGGAATTATACGGGAATTTTGAATGCCATATCTGCTAGACACCCTGTGTAACTCTTTCTGAAATCCATGGAGATATTCTTCAATTCGTAATTCAACCTACATACAAAAAAAACATTGTCCCAGATTAATTTGTACACGACTGTACTTAGAAGAAGAAAAGTATTATCAGACATTCAGTGTGAACCAGTCATTTTTGTGAATGCTAACTTGGGGTTTGTTGTTCTAGGAGTCGCTCCAAAATTATTATGCAATAATGGAACATGCGAAGACATTGGTAATTCCCATCGCTGCCACTGTTTAGATGGCTATACCGGTTCCTACTGCCAGCGAGAAATCAATGAATGCGAATCGGCACCTTGCCAGAATGGAGCCACATGCAAAGACCTCATTGGTTCCTATGCTTGTCATTGCACCAAAGGATTCCAAGGCCAGAACTGCGAACTGAACGTCGATGACTGCAAACCCAATCCTTGCCAAAATGGAGGAACGTGTCATGATTTAGTAGACAACTTCCAGTGTTCGTGCCCACCAGGCACCTTGGGCTACATTTGTGAGATCAACAATGACGATTGCAGGGCTGGAGCATGCCATAACAATGGAACATGCATTGATAAAGTGGGAGGATTTGAGTGCAAGTGTCCACCGGGTTTTGTCGGTCCCAGGTGCGAAGGGGATATCAACGAATGCTTATCTAATCCGTGTGCAACTCCTGGAACACTAGACTGCGTGCAGTTAGTAAATGATTACCATTGCAACTGCAAAGCGGGCTACATGGGGCGGCACTGCGAGATGAAGGTAAACTTCTGCGCTACTTCCCCATGCCAGAATGGGGGTATTTGTACAACCATTCATGCGGGGCATCGCTGCACTTGCCAGGAGGGATTTTATGGTAAAAATTGCGAGTTTAGTGGCTACGACTGTGATTCAGACCCCTGCCAAAATGGAGGAGTTTGTCGCATATCAGAAGGGGGAGGTTACCGTTGCGATTGTCCTGAAGGAACTACGGGTACAAATTGCGAAATTGATTCACTTAACGAGTGTGATAGCAATCCATGTCGACACCCTGATGCAATCTGCCAAGATAAACTGGGCGATTATGCATGTCTTTGCCCTGCCAAACACACTGGAAAGAACTGTGAAATTTACGACCGTAATTTTCCCGGTGGTTTGGGTTTACCAGTTCCAACTAGAAAAGACGCAGCACCTTCTTACTATGAAAAAGACCTACAATTGCAACGTAAGCAGTGCGTGAAAAACGGTTGTCCCGAAAAACGGGGCAACTTTAGATGTGACGAGGAATGCAATACGTACGCCTGTGATTTTGATGGAAATGACTGTTCTCTGGGCATAAACCCATGGGTGAATTGTACTGCGCCCATTAGATGCTGGGAGGTGTTCATGGATGGAAACTGTGATGAAGAATGTAATAATCCACAGTGCCTGTTTGATGGTCGAGATTGTGAACAAACACTTCAACCGTGCAATCCTGTTTATGATGCTTATTGCCAAAAACACTATGCAAATGGTTATTGTGATTATGGTTGCAATAATGCTGAATGCAACTGGGATGGTCTTGATTGTGAAGAGAAACCCCCAGAACTGGCCGAGGGTGTTATAGTCATGATCGTTCTCATGGATATGCAAGCTTTTAAGCAAAATCTAGTAGCCTTCTTGAGGGATACGAGTTACCAGTTACGAACAACGGTGAGAGTTAAGAAGGACCAATTAGGGAATGACATGATTTATCCTTGGGTTGTGTCCACTCCTACAAACCTTCAGGACACTTATTATGGGCAGCGACATAATATTGCATATACAGAGCAGTATGGCCGATCTGGTGTTAAGGTCTACCTTGAAATTGATAATCGCAAGTGTACTTTGGCCGATGGTGAATATTGTTTCCAATCTGCTAATGCTGCAGCCGAATTTTTAGCAGCAAAGGCATCCAGACATACTCTATCACAATCTTTCCCCATTTACCAAGTGAATGGCGTAAATGCCCCTACGGAAGATACCGTAGAAACACCAACAAATGCCAAGTATGTTCTTATTGGCATTTTATTGATGTTTCTTGTTGGTGCCGCCATTGGAATTATAGTCACCACTCACAGAAAACGAGCATCTGGAATTACTTGGTTCCCCGAGGGATTTTTAAGGACTAATTCAGGTATGTAAACACATAGAAAGAACAGGAAATAGCAACCTTGATTGCCAGTCAGCCCTTTTATCTCAGTAAGGCATATCTGCATTATTAACGCCAGCAGTAAAAATAACTGGAGATTTAACATGGTACAAAACATTAGAATTTTGCATTTTTTTGTTTCTATAATTGGTTTCGCATAATTTCTATTAATGCTTGACTGGTATACTAGTAATCTGAAATCCCAAATTAATTACCGAACAATTCATAAAAATATTTATATATTTAAACAAAAAACAATTAGCGTTATTGTTCAGAAAAGTCCAAAAACAGGTAATTTGAAGCTTTTATGTTTTTTTATTTATACATCAGTTTTTTTTTAAAATAACGTGAACAAAAAGCACATCTCCATTTCTAGCCCTGACTAAAAGTTAACAAACGGTAGATGATGGTGTAGCTGAAAGTGTCGTTACTACCTGACAAGTGGCAAATTTGCAGATATGTCCTTCTGAGTTCACAGGGTAGATGTGTTTCAATTATTTTTGGCATTAACTGAAAAACAACTCACTACTTGGTTAAATATTATCAATGGGATCGCAGATCCTGCGCAGCTCCCTCGAGACACGAAAAAGAAAAGGTCTAAAGTTCTCTAATTTTTTACTAGGTACAAGGAGACGTTCACGCCGGCGTGGTCCCGATGGCCAAGAAATGCGAGATTTAAATAAAAATCCATCCATTGCATGCATGGATCTTGATTTAAATTCCCATGGACCTCACATGGGGCACGGGCAACAATGGTCAGATGACGAGTCTGAGATGCCCCAACCTAAGCGCATGAGAGTATTAGAAGCTGGTTATGCCAGTGACCATACAGCCATAACAGATTATGAAGAAGCAGAGCCTAGAGCTTGGAGTCAGCAGCATCTCGAAGCAGCCGATATTCGTCCACCGGCGTCTATGCTTACACCTCCCCAGAGCAGTGATGTGAACGATATTAATGCTCGTGGGCCTTGTGGAATGACTCCTATTATGGTAGCTGCTGTTCGTGGTGGCGGTATAGACACTGGCGAAGACGAGGAAGATGATACAGCTGGCAATGTGATACAAGACCTTGTAGCCCAAGGCGCCGAGCTAAACGCCACCATGGACAAGACCGGGGAAACCTCTTTGCACTTGGCAGCGAGGTATGCTCGTGCAGATGCTGCGAAACGCTTGTTAGATGCTGGAGCAGATGCGAATGCTCAAGATAATACAGGACGGACACCTCTGCATGCTGCTGTAGCTGCTGATGCAGTGGGAGTGTTCCAGATTTTGCTCAGAAACAGAGCTACTAATCTAAATGCTCGCATGCATGAAGGCACTACGCCGCTTATATTAGCTGCTCGGTTGGCTATCGAAGGCATGGTGCAAGATCTTATTAGTGCAGAAGCAGATATCAACGCTGCCGATAATTCTGGAAAAACGGCACTTCATTGGGCAGCTGCTGTAAACAATGTGGAAGCTGTTAATATTCTCCTGGCCCATGGTGCTAATAGGGATGCCCAGGATGATAAGGTAACTATGCTTGCTTCTTCAGTGACTGTGCCACTGTTTTTTGATCTACAACAAAATAATTTTTGATTTTTGTACACAATACAACAGGACGAAAATATAGGCGTTGCTAATTAACAACAAGAAATAAAAGTATGCAAATAACATTTCCAGCTTAGACCAGCAAAATTTTTGTTCATAAAATTTGGCTCCTTTTTACATTGCTATTCGCAATCGTCTTAAAAGTCTTTATACGGGGTGAGTTTTTTTTTCATTATCACTATAGGGATCTCGGAAACCGTGAAAGATAGAAGGTTTGTTAAATGGAGAAAGAATTGCAGTTTCATGAGCTTATTCGAGATGTGCTTTTGTTTCTTTGCAAAAATCCAAGGCCTACTAGATATAAGCAAAATATTAAAATTACTTAATCTTTTAAAGCCTGTCTAGCGCCGTTATTATTGAAAATAGAAAAAAAATAATAAGAATAAATGTTTTAGCTATTTTTACGGTGTTTATCTTACACTTATTAGTTTTCTTCTAGCTTTCATAGTTTTTGAGTTATAACATTAAGTTAAATTTTTTTAAATAGCAATCATGGTTGGGTTAGACATTTCTAAAAAGAGCTCACTTTTCCGCTTAAAATGACATAAGGTTTGTTATACCTATTTTGACAAATAATTCTTTTGTAATAATTTTCGTAATAAGAAAATGACGAAAACAAAAACTATGAAAGCTAGAAGGAAATTAATAAGTGTAAGATAAACACCGTAAAAATAGCTAAAACTTTTATTCTTATTATTTTTTTCTATTTTCAATAATAACGGCGCTAGACCGACTTTAAGAAATTAAGTAATTTTAATATTTTGCTTGAATCTAGTAGACCTTGGATTTTTTCAAAGAAACAAAAGCACATCTCGAATAAGCTCATAAAACTGAAATTTTTTCTCCATTTAACCAACCTATCTTTCACGGTTCGCAAGATCCCCATAGTGATAATGAAAAAAAACTCACCCTGTATAATTTTGCATTTTTTAATCATTGTGTACAATGCTGTTGCATAACAATTGATGTACAAGGTGGCGCAAAATCAAGTCCCTGATTTGTTTTTTTGTATAACAGTAAGGTTAATTAAAAAACGCTCATTTTGTGAACCATAAATATTTATTTGAACTTTGAAATGCTGTTATGCTACACACTAAAAATGGTATCAACCAAATGACTACCTCTAGCAGTAATGCAAGAGTGAGCTCTTTTTAGATCATTTTTCATTACGATTATTTTTTCAGCAGTATAAGATTTCCCATCAATACAGCATAATTCTTTATATTGTTAAAATAATTAAATCATGTGTACAACAGGATAAAATGATTTTTACCAAAACGACATTCACTTTTGTAGAAAATAGGTGACAAAGTGGTAGTCTTCACTGTTTTAAATTTCTTTGTATGTGTGTTAAAGCAACTTCTTTTAAATTTAGGATGAAACACCACTGTTCCTAGCTGCGCGAGAAGGTTCCTACCAGGCATGTAAAGCCCTCTTAGAAGCTTATGCCAATCGAGAGATTACAGATCACATGGATCGCTTGCCCCGTGATGTAGCTAGCGAGAGATTGCATCATGACATTGTAAGGCTTCTTGAAGAACACATTCCCAGAAGCCCTCAGATGGTCAATGTTGTTCAAAGCAACTCCATGATGAGTAAGTCTCGGTTATTATGTTTGTTTACAGTGTACTATATGTTTTGTTCTGTTCATTTCAGCTTCCCCAAATGGCCAAATGATTCAGCAACCCACTGTAATTGTTGCCAAGAGACAAAAGTCCAAAAGGCCGAGCAAAACAGGCCACAATGGCCCATTAGATCCGGCAAGCCCCGAAATAGAAGGAGCAAACACGGGAGGTAGCATAAGGCGAAAGCCAAGCATAAAGAAATGCAATAAAAAGGGCCCCAACAGTATTACCCACACAGAAATTCCTCAAAGTGTGGACTCCGTTAGCTCCACACTGAGTCCTGTAGAATCTCCCATGACAAACAACTCGCTTCCAAGCCCATACGACACGGCTTCCATATATTCCAATATGGGTATGGCATCGGCTTTAGAAGGGCTCATTACTAATAAACAACCTCCGAGCTACGAAGACGTCATTAAAAGCAATCAGTCCACTATTCACAATCTATTAAATTTGGAAAACTATGGGCCATTTGCTCTAAATTTTCAAGACCAATTAATGCTACAACAGCGACAGCTGCAACCAAACACGTTGAGTCCACCATATTCGAATCAATCTCCTCCACATTCGGTGCAGTCCAACATGTCGCTATCGCCCCAGGCATACAACGGATCTCCATCGCCCGCTAAATCTCGGCCTTCACTGCCTACAAGTCCCACGCACATAGCTGCCATGAGGGCAGCAACACAGCAGAAACATGGGGGCGTTCCACAGGCACAAAACCTGCCGATGGGTTTTGATTTTAGCCAAGCTAGTCTCGATTTGCCGCTAGCTTATTCCACGGGGCAGCCAAATAGCCTCACTCCTGCTCTGCAACCGCAGCAGTACCAACAAAATTACTTTCTGACTCCTCCGTCGCAGCATTCCGATGTAACACCTCAACACTTAGGGCCCGATAATTTCCCCACACCAAGTCCGGAAAGTCCTGGTCATTGGTCGTCAAGTTCTCCACATTCATGTACATCTGACTGGTCAGAAAATATCACCAGTCCAAACACATATGCACCTGCGGGGCATCAAACTAACAAAGGATCTGATGCAATTTACATATGAGTGTTAAGGACACAGCGTTGATGTAAGGTTTTACTTACCATCAGTGGTGGTAGGTTATTCGGTAAAGGTACGAGTATGGGGATTACGTTCTTAGATCTCACTTTGTATTTTTAAAATCATTTAATGTGTAATTGTTGTATTTTTATATGATCGTTTTCTCAGTAGGGTTGCCATATTTTAAAAGTCAATATTACTGTGGTAGCGTTGTAGTTTTTATCCATTTTAAATAACATTTTAATCTATCTATTCATCATAATTTTCTTTTTAACCATGTATATATATTTACATTTTTAATATTATATCATTTAGCACTGATATAATGAATGGCAACCTTGCACTAGGAAATTATTTTTTTAAAAGCTTGTTAAAATGTGAGTATAATTTCGAACGGTCACATACCTTAACCACCGTGGTTTTTATAAATGTTCCATGACTGTTCAGTTTTAACTAAATCTTTACCTCGACAAACAAGTGTACTTGAGATTTGTTGACAGTATTTATACACTACTGTATTCAGTATTGCCAAGCATTCGTCATGTGCCTTGACACTTGTTATTTGAAGATGTTGTAATATTTTAATATCCTTTCATGTAAATAGTTCACTATATATTGTTAGTTTAATAATGTAATTTTAGATTTAAACGTCAGATATATTTGTTTCAACGAGTGCGAGTAATTAAGAAAGTGCATGACAAAGAGCAATAATCTTTAGACAAAGTCAGTAATTTTATAGAGCGATTTTTATATTTGGCACTTTCTTAATTATGGAAAAGGATTAGTGCGTTGTAATGCAAAACTAAGCGTGACACAATTCAGGTTACTCAAACCACTCCATTTTAAATAAAAATATTTATATGTATTATAATGATATACTATTCCAGAAATCTCATACAAAAGTGTCTTACATGTCTGTGATTCTTATGTAATTTATGCATGTTTAACATCCTTTCTAAAATTTAGTAAAGTCGTCGGTAACAGTAGCTTTATAAGATTTGAAGTGATATTACTGTGGAAATTTTTAATTTTTTAACAATCAGAATTGTAATCTTATTGTATGCTTTTCTGGACACTATAATTGTAATAGTATTCGGAATGAACTGCATTCCAAATTTTTTTACTAAATATTTGTTTTTGTATTAACAATATGCAAAACCAATTTTAAATTCTTAAATTTTTATCGGCTTTAATATGTAAACTTCAAATAAATACTATAGTTTTATATTGTACATTATAAAATCGGCCGAAAATTGAAAAACCGATTTTAGTTGATCTTAGTAAGTTTCTTTTGTAAAAAGTACTGATTTAGGTAATTTGTTTTAATTAAGTATTAATGATTTATTATTATTACACTTAGTTTTCAATTAGTTCAGGTGTCGCATGCTTTCAGCATAAATAAGATTATCTTATATTGTAGATTTAGTTAGAATTGCATCCTTGTACTATATACTTTGGATAATAAACTGATTTGACAATAATGTTATAAAATTATTACCTCCATAGTGATACTATTTATTCTACGAATTCAATTTTTTTTATTCGCCGACCGTTGACCGCAACGGACGTTCTAGCTGTATGGTGCATTATCATTTTGCCGGGCCTGAGTGTGAACTTTTTCGAGAGTGTTTTGGGGTGATTAGCGGTGGTTGGCTTTTTCGGGCTCCAACTATCCTCCTTGCCTTCACAATATGCAAAATCCTAATCCGGATGCTCCTGAGTACAGGAGTTTCCATCTATCCCTTACAAATAAAAATAATACATTTGCGTCGGTTGCACAATCTAACACTTCCATGTTCCCAAAAAAGGATCGAGCAATCGTTATCGACACCATAAGAGGGTGTGACACACAAAGATTATGTCAAAGTCTTAGGTAAGATTGTAAACCCTAATTATATATGATTTGCATCCAAAATTGCAAATAATCACTTTTGTGTATATTTCGCAAACAACTTTGTAGTAGACGGGGTCTTCAATAAGCACAGCAGTTGAAAAATAAACAACATTGAAACACCTATACACCGATGAATAAATTCTGCAATATGAGTTGTTCTTTCCAATGTTTCACCCACAATACCACATTCTGTCATCAAACAAGCTTTTATAAGTAGAGGAATTAAAATAATAATAATAATAATGGTCTTTATTTTCCCAAAATATAAAAGCATATTTCTTAATAACTATATATAAATGAGGCAAAGTTCAGGTATACTGAAGCTGCTCTGCCACTTAACCTCTTTCAAAAAAAAAAAAAAATTAAACAATAGAGGTAGACATATATTTGTATCCAATTATACTTAATTTAAAGCTGCACATAAACTATTAATTTGAGAAAACAAAAATTATTGTTTACTAAACATGTCCAAAAACATGGTTTTTCTAAGTTTAGCCACAGTCATAGCCTTATAGTCATTTGGTAGTTTATTTAGAACGCTATTGCATATGAGAAGGATCGTTTGTACATGTTTGTTCTATGAGGTGGAATGCTTATAAGTCCTCGGAAACGTAAATTTAAATGATGAACGTCTGTTCGAAAATTGATTTTGTTAAATAAGTATTGTGGACTTCTTAAAGTTAGAATTTAGTAATAAAAGATAACAGCATGTAGATGACGTCTGTTGGACATATTCAACCATTTTGCAGTTGTCAATCTATTTGATATGCGATATACTGTCCTGGGCACTCCATATATTAACCGCAAACAAGCATTCTGTAAGCGCTGAATTCTATAAACATCTTTCTGATCTATACACGGCCCATACACAACATCGCCATCATTTAGATGTGATAGAAGTAATGAGTCACAAAGCATTTTTTTAACACGAGTGTAAAAATTCTCTATTCTGATAGATAATCCGTAGATTGTAAAATCCTTTTTTTATAGCTTGATTAACGTGAGATTTAAATCGTAGATCTTTATCTAGTATTAGCCCTAGGTTCTTTCTTCTTTGCTTCTGTATGAATTTCCACCCGTACACCATCTATATCAATATTAATATCCCTTAAGAGTGATTCATAGATGTAGGGGCTACATATTAACAGAGCTTTGGTTTTATTTGGATTTAATTTTAAATAGTGCCTTGATACAATATTCGACTGAATGTAAATCATCGTTTAGTTTCCTGCATGCGCTTTCTACATCTGACCACTGAAAAGATAGATATGCTTGAGTGTCATCGGCGTAAAAGTGGGAACTAACATATTGAAGCTCGGTTTGAAAATTTGATGTATAGATCGAGAAAAGTGTAGAGCTAAGAGCAGATACCCTGAGGGACACCAGAAGTAACATTAAGATATCTTGAAGTGTGATTTTTATGTACAACTGCTTGTTGACGATTTACTAGGAAGTTTTTGAAGAAATCTGTAGCTTCCTTAGAAAGTCTGCAATACTGTAGTATAGATAGCAATAACCCATGATTTACAGTATCAAAGGCTTTTGAAAAATCCAATAGTACAACAACTGAGGCCATTTTGTTATCATATGCACTAAGTAAATCGTCAGTAACTTTAAGCAATGCATTTGTACAACTGTGTCCTCGTCTGAACCCAGATTGTGTTTCGGGCAACAGGTGGTTTACTTCTAAAAAGGATCTTAGTTGAATGTTAATCAATTTTTCTAAAATTTTAGAAAAGACAGGAAGAATAGATATGGGACGTAAATCTTTGAATTCTTCTGGATTATTTACTTTACTTAGCGGAACGATATAAGCTTTTTTCCAACTAGAGAGGTACACTGAATTTGCTATACAAAAGTTGATTACATGAGCCACAATTGGGAGAAGTCGAGACAGCACAGTTGCACCATACATATTGATATTCCATCATGACCAGCAGCACTAGTCTTTGTACTGCTAATGCACTGAAGTACTTCATCTTCCGATACAAGATGGAAGTCCAATACCTGATTCGTTTTTACATTATTTTTATAAAAATCTTGTAAATTACAGTTTTTTTGTTGTATTTTAGGAATAGAATTTATAAAAAAGTCATTTATGTTGTTTACATGAGAGATATTCGCAGGTAAGTCCGACGATTTATTATTGTGTAGAATATTGTTTTTTAAAGTTTTCCATATTAGATTAGTTTGATGTGTTTGAGAAAGTTTGTTAAAATGTACTTTTTTAGCTTTACGACACGCTTTGGTTACTTGATTTTTAAGTTGGTTGTATTGCTGACGATTGGCAATGGTTTTATTCATCATCATCGTTGGCACTACAACCCTGGGTGGGTCTTGGCCTCCTCAAGGACTCTCCGCCATCTGTCTCTATCTTGGGCTTGATTCTTCCAGTTGTTCACTCCTATGCTTCTCAGGTCTTTTTCTACTCCATCCATCCATCGTAGCCTTGGTCTACCTCTTCCTCTAATTCCATCAGGTTTTGCTGTTAATGCTCGTTTTGTAGGCCTTTCGTCGTTCATCCTCATAACATGTTCTGCCCATCTCAATCTTCCTAGTTTTATTATTTTTTACTATGTCGACATCTTCATATATTTCATATAGTTCGTAGTTGTATCTGTTTCTCCATGCTTGGTCTTCTTGGATGGGGTCAAATATTCTTCTCAGTACTTTTCTCTCAAAGACACCCAGTCGATTCTCATCCGATTTGCTTAGTGTCCATGTTTCGGAGGCGTATGTTAGTACTGGTCTTATTAATGTCTTGTATATTATACATTTGGACTTGTGTGTCAGGTTCGGCGATCTTAGTTGTTTTTCGAGTCCATAGTAACATCTATTAGCTATGATTATTCTTCGCTTTATTTCTTCTTTAGCGTTTCTTTCATTGTTTATTTGGGAACCTAGATATATGAACTCGCGCACTACTTCTATATTATAATCGCCTACTGTTATATTTTGACCTATTCTATTTCTTCCGCCTCTATTATGTTCTACGACCATTGCTTTTATTTTTTTCTCGTTTATTTCTAGGCCTATGTTTTTAGCTGCTGTTTCTAGGTTGTTAAAGGCCTCTATGTTCGCTCTGTTTGTTCTAGTTATTATATTGATGTCGTCTGCGTACGCTAAGATCTGAACTGATTTCGTATATATCGACCCGGACGTTTCAATTTTTGAATCTCGTACTGCTTTTTCAAGTGCTATATTAAACAGTAGGGAAGCAAGGGCATCTCCTTGTCTCACTCCTTTCTGTGTTTTAAACTGTTTGGATGTTTCATTTTGTATCTTAACTGAACATAGGACTTGTTTCATTGTAAGTTTTGTGAGATTTATAAGCTTAGATGGTATTCCAAGTTCTTGCATTGCTTCATATAATGCTTTCCTATTTATGCTGTCATATGCGGCTTTGAAATCTACGAACATATGGTATGTGTCTTATCGTGAATTCAGTTATCTTTTCTATTGTTTGTCTTAGCGTGAAAATTTGATCGCTTGTTGATCTGCCACGGCGAAATCCACATTGGTAGTTTCCAGTTATCTGCTCAGCATATCCCACAATTCTGTTGTGTATGATGTTCGATAGTATCTTGTAGCCTGTGTTTAGGAGCGTTATGCCTCTATAATTTGCACAATTTAATTGGTCACCTTTTTTATGAAGAGGACATACCAGACCCACGTTCCATTCCCCCGGTATCACCTCCGTCTTCCATATATTTTTTATTAATTTGTGTATATACTGTAATAATTCTTCTCCACCATATTTTATGAGTTCGCTTGGTATGTTATCAGACCCTGGTGCTTTATTGTTGTTCATTTTCATTGTTGCTTGTTTTACTTCTTCATATGTAGGGGGTGGTTGGTTTTCATCGGTTATAGGGTTATTGTTGTTTTCTTCCTCTTTCGTACTATTTGTCTTACCTCCGTTAAGATGTTCATTGAAGTATTCTGCCCATCTGTCCATTATCTTGTTTTTCTCATTTATAATTTGTCCATTCTTGTCTGCGCACATTGATATTCTTGGTTTAAACACCTTCCTGGTATTATTTATTTCTCTATAGAACTTTCTGCTTTCATTTTGATGCCTTAATGTTTCAAGTTCCTTAATCTGTTCATTTTCGTGTTTTTTCTTCTTTAGTTTGTGTATTCTTTTCTCTTCTCTACGTCTTGCTCTATACTCTTTTATTACCGTTCTTGTTCTATACCGGCTTTGCATTTTTAGGTATACTTCATTCTTTTTCTTTGTGGCCTCCTCACATTCTTTATCAAACCAGTTGTTCCTTGGACGCTTTTGTTCTTCTCCCAGTACTTCGTCTGCTGAGGCTTTTATTAGTAGCTTCAGCGTACTTATGCGAACGTTTTGTCCGTCCGTCCGTCTGTCTGTCCGTCCGTCTGTCTGTCTGGATCGCCTGTAACTTTCGAACGGCTACAGATATCGAAATTTTGAAAGGGGGCAAAGTTGTTGCTAAGGTCCCGAGCACCTTCATGCGCTATTTGGTTTTGGCGAAAGGTGGCGATTTTCCACTTTGCAAAATTTCCAAGCATTGTAGCACAGTGGCGGCTTGTCCACTTGGCGCCATCTACAGAACTTCGGTGGTCACGTTTTGAACTACACATTCTGAAGCTACTCTTTAGACCTGTAGTTGAGCAGTTTATTATTCCCTTACATACTTCCCATTGCTGGTTTATTTCAGTCTCTAGTACAGGCGGTTCGTCTTGTATTCATTTACTGATGTTCTGTGCGAATTTCATTGCTTCCTCCTGTATCTTCAGCTTTTCAGTATTGTACCTCTTTTGTCGCTCACCTCGTATTTTCCTTATGTTCGATATTCTTGCTCTGATTGATTCATGTCGCCCATCAATAAGTAGGTGGTCAATCTGGTTAAACGTTTGGCCATCTGGTGATTTCCATGTTGCCTTATGTATATCTTTATGTTCAAATTTAGTGCTACCTATTACCATGTTTTTGGAGGCTGCAAAATTTGCTAGTCTTAGCCTGTTATCATTAGTTTCGTTATGCAGGCTGTACTTTCCTATTTGGGGGTATAGAGCTGGTTCTTTCCCTATCTTTGCATTCATGTCACCTATCACGATCTTAATGTCATTATTGGGACATTTATTATAAGTTTTTTCTAGTTCATCATAAAAATAATCTTTCTCGTCTTCTGATTTCTCTTCTGTTGGCGCATGTGCTGTTATAATGCTTATATTGAAAAACTTTGCTCTGACGCGTAAGCAGCATATTCTCATGTTTACTGGTTTAAATCCAATTATTAGGTGTTTTATTCTCTTACTAACAATAAACCCTTGTTCCACACTTATGTTCATTTTTGTGGCAGCTGTAGTATATGGTGGTCTCTTTTCTGGATTATACCACTCCCTGTCCATCTCATTTCTTGCATGGCTGTTATGTCCGCCCTGTATGTGTCTAGGACATCGAGGAGGGTTTTTAATGCTCCTGGTCAATATAGAGATAGAACGTTCCATGTGTCAATTCGTAAATCATTTTCCTTAATTCGTTTGCCATTTCGTCGTCTTGAGTTCCGTCCGGCTTCCTTTCCTTGATTTTTCCTATTACTTTTTTTATGGGGAAGGGTTTTTAAGCCCATGGGTAGTTAGCCCCACGCCCAACCCCCTTTTCGGAGGGTCATCTGCTTGGGTACCTCGGGATTGCAAAGGGGGGGGAATGGTTTTATTACGCTTATAAATTTTATAGGCGTGATCTCGCATTTTCATGATAAACTTAATATTATTGTTTAGCCATGGGGCAGGCGGTTTAGATATTCTGGCTTGTCGAAAAGGTGCATGAATGTCGAAAAGTTCTAGTATTTTTTCAGTTAGAAATTTAACTTTGAAATCTGCATCTGGGTACATGTATATATCATCCCAACTCATAGATAGTAGATCATTGTTAAAGGCGTTAAAGTCAAAATTTCTGAAACAACGATATGATTTTATAAATGGAGCAGGTTTATGGTTAATTGCTTTCAGGGTACAGTACGTCATATCATGATCGGATAGATTGACACCTGCATATACCCCAGATTTTATAATATTAACGCTGTGAGAAGATAGAAATAAATCAATAATTGAATCGAATCTTGTTGGTTCATAAATGTTCTGTGTTAACTCAAAATTTTCACATAACGACATTAACTCTAATGTTGCGGGTTCCATTTTTCTAATGTCAATATTGAAATCCCCTGCCACAACGATGTTTTCAGTGTAACAGCTAACTTCTAATAAAGAGTTGTGTAGGTTACTTAAAAAATCTGAAAATAGTCGTCTATGTGGGTTATAGACGACACCTATAACAAATGTTTGATTCAAACAAATTATTTTGACCCACAATTGCTCAATAGAGTCATCCACATGTATTACCCGACATTGCAGATTATTTTTTACATATATTCCATGCCTGTCTAGTCTGTCCTGTCTAAAAAATCTATAATTAGCTATGTCCACTGTATGTGTTTGCACAGTAGCTTTTAACCAGCTTTCAGAAATGCAAAGCAAAGCTGGCTTGTTGGACCGAACAAATTCGTTTAGTTCAGTTAATTTAGCAGTTAAAGAACATATATTAATGTGGGTTATTAACAGTTCATGTGCATACTTCGAGATATTACTAACTAGCATTTAAAACAATACAAAACAATAACAACAACAAAAAAAATAATTAATTTTAACAGGAAATAAGCCTGCACTATGCAGATAATATATTGAACACCTGTAATGCCCCTGAAGATAAATAAAAATTACCAAGCGGATTTCACAAGGTGAACTCATTTCTGTGCTGCAGCGGTTCCTACAATGCTACTTAAATCATCTTCGCACGTAATTGTTCTAATTGAATTATTAAATTTTATAAATATCTTGCCATCCCTACTCCATGCATTTCTAATACCTACCTTCTTAGAAGCTTCTTGTAGCAGTTGGTTTCTCTTTCGCGTGAGGTCTTCTTTAATAATAATTCTAGTACCTTTAAGCAGTTTCTTTTTGGCACATACCATTTATTTTGTTAACCTGCTAACAAATTTAATTATAACAGGTCTATGCATACCCACCTTACCCATTAGTTTGTGACAAGCATCGACGTGTTGCGGTGTCACATCGAGATTTAAATGGTTTTTAATAAGGGAGCACACAGTTGCTGTTGTGTCTTCGTCTTTGGATTCTGGAAGCCCAAAAATGCGTATACTATTTTTCTTAGTATACTGTTCTAAGTCGTCATTGGTCTTCTTCAGATGTTTAATTTCCTCTTCCAGTGATTGTACCTTTTCAGCGTACCCTTGGATTTCCAACTTCAAACTGTTGACGATTTCATCCTTTATTCGATTAATCAAGGTATCTACAATTTGTGGAGAAAATAAAATCTTTTCCACAACCCTTTGCACCATAGCTTCTTCGGACGTAGATCTTGTGTCAGTTTCACCGATGTCAGTCTTACGCACAGGTCTAATCGAGGAGGGTTATACGCATATTTTAAGCTTTTGACAACAAGTACATGAAAAGACAATAAATATTCCAGAGACTATGCGCATACATTATGAAGAAAACACATATAGAATATTTGCTACAACCAATGCAATGGTATGTTTTATATGTAAAAAACCAGGTCACTTAGCAACACACTGCCCTAATATCAATAACGATTTCTCTTCTGAAGATCTTCTAGATAGTGAAAATATTGGAAACAACCAAATTGTGGAAGAAGTTGCTACACAGAACAAAGGGATGAAAAGGCAGGCATTACTAATCCAAGGCTCAACTGCAGATTCAATCATTTTAGATCTCATCGATTCAGAAGACATTTCGGTACCTAATAACGTGATAGTGCAGAAAAAACGATGATCAAAACTTCTTAAAACCCTCTAGAAAACTTGTCAAGAAAGTTAAAGATTCTAATACTGTCGACACTCGACCTTTAAGTTCAAATAAACAAGCAGATAAGTCTACAGAAGTCTTGACAAATCCAATACAGGAACAACTTGCCTGTCAAACAAATAATAATGGATCCAGAAAATAAATTTATCTTAGACTACGATTGCCTCTTGGATTTTCTTGAAAATACTGTCGGAGTTACGGATATTGCAAGCATTGCTTACAACTATACAGACAACATAGAAAGACTTGTATATATGCTAAGAAATCTATACCCTCACCTACAAACCAGAACTACAAAAAGTAGATTTACAAGGATTATTAACCTTTTGGCGGGCGCGCTGTTGTAAAAAGTACAACAGTCAAGAATTTTCACAAATTGCATACACAATAGTCAAGTGACGGGCATTAAACTTTAGGTATTGCTCTATTGTTTTGTCTACCAGCAGGACATCCGGTCAATACAGCCTCTGAAACTAATTTCGACGTATTTCTTATCAATACATACTGACGGATGCACAAGTTGCATATTTTACAACGCGTCCCAGCTTGTGTTATTGAATGTGAAGAGATTAGTTATTTGAACTAGTGCAAACTTGCGATAATAATACAATGCAACTATTTTTAGTAAATAAACTTCAGAACATTTTGTCATACACAATAAAATTGCATAAATTTGGAAAATCTTTTATATGCACAACGATGTAAAATGCAAATAACTAATATCGCCGAACACTGTAGCGAAAAAAGGAAGATTACAGTCGTAATTAGTAATGTAAAATTACCCTAACTTTAATAATTAAAAATATGCCTTACAATATTAGGGTTTTTCCTATTCGAATTAATATAGTATGACTTGTTATTTTTTTCAGTGTAGTAACTATATAAATACTATAATTTCTCACAACTCTTGTATTGGTGAGTTGAAATTGTTTTAACTGTGCATATGTTTTATTAATATCTTTCTACTTATAAATATTAAGTTACTTAGAATGCAATAAACACAGTTCCTGAGATATCTTGTAGAAATTTACATTCTAATTATTGAAAATTGTACATGTTGTATAAAATACAACACGCGCCCGCTCGTGTTATAAATGTAAGTGCACCTGCCAGAAGCTTAAGAAACTAACAGGCACTAAAGGTAACGATGATGAGTCTTTAGTAGAATCTGAGGGTTCAACTTGTTCAACATACTTAGAGAAAATTTCTAACAACATTCTATACTATTTTATATCTTACAATTTATTCGTCATATTCATACTACAGTGGAATATTAATGGGTTTTATTCCCATTTAGAAGAATTAAATCTTTTAATGTGGATAGAAACGCCAACAATAATATGCTTACAAGAAACAAATTTTAATGACGATAGTGTATGTACAATTAATAAATACAATGTTTACCACAAACACAGAACCGTAGCGGGGAAAACAAGTGGTGGAGTTGCCACATATGTAAGCAGCAAATATAATTCAACTGCAATTTCCCTGACCACTGATCTGGAAGCAGTAGCAGTGTCTGTGCAACAGTTTTTTAAAATTACTGTTTGTAACATATATCTATCACGCAGAAACGACATAACTTTTGCAAAATTGAAGGGACTCATACGACAATTGCCCTCTTCGTGCTTGTTACTGGAAGACTTTAATGCATATAATGTAATCTGGGGATCTGACTATACTGATCTTAGAGGCAAAATTATAAATGATATACTAGACGACTCAAATCTAATACTATTAAACACAGGCAAAAAAACTAGATTTAACTCTTATAATGCAAAGTTTTCGGCTATAGATCTAACTTTATGCGATACTGTTCTAGCTCCATGGGTGACCTGGAAAACTTTCCCACATCTTCATGGAAGCGGTCATTATCCTATTAAAATTGAAAATACATTAGAAGCTGAAATAATAGAAACAAATCAATATACTTCTTGGAATCTCCGCACTGCAAACTGGGAGCGATATAACATGTGAACAAACGAAAATGAAATCAAGCTTGGCTTAGAAATATTTGTTGTATGAATAATATGTTGGTGGCACTGTAAGTCTATGTCTATCAGAGCCAGTAGATATAGAGAGTACCGCCACGTCCGCCATGTTTGTTCCTTTGTCATATGCGTCACTATGAGGTTTGTAACACAATTCCGTCAACGTGACATTTTTTGGCAATCCGAAATTTTTCTTAAAATTGGCAAGACTGTAAGTCTATGTCAAATTCGAGGTTAGTAGGTTAGGTTTTGTTTGTTATTTGACACAAACTGATGGAAAACATAACCTGATAACCTCGAATTTGACATAGACTTACAGTCTTGCCAATTTCAAGTAAAAATTTAGACATAACTCAATCAGTCATTGCTGATGGGAACAAAAATGGCGGCGATGGCGGCATTTTTACGGATCAAAGAATGGCGGTACTCTCTATATCTACTGGCTCTGATGTCTATGGGAGGTAATAAATAACCTGTACAGGTTAGGTAGGTCTGTTGATAGTCCACAGAATTTCAAATTTTTATTTGGTAAAAATACCGCATGGAACTTGAAAATTTCTTTCTTAAGTAAAGTGACTAGTTGTATAATTCATGTAAAAACGTTTGTGTTCAATACAATCATTGATCATTGTAAATTGCAAGTTTAACCCAAAAATTATGGAAGGACCATGTGCAAGATGCACGAAAGTTGTTGAAACCTTCCCTTGCGATAGCTGCAGAAAGTATTTCTGTCCAAAATGCAGTGATCTTACAGCCTCCGAAGTGAAATGTCTACTGCTAAAAGGCAAAAGAAAACTTATGTTTCTTTGCGAGGTGTGTGCAGGTGGATTTGTGTGCCCACGCTGATTAAAGAAGTTACAGAACTCAGAAAGGAAGTATGTGATTTGAGTGATTAGGTTAAAGCACTATTTGAGGCAGGTAAAGCGGAAAAGGATTCGCCAACAAGTCCTGCTTCTAGGTACTATTACGAAAGAGGGGCAATCCATAGACGTATTTTCTGAAATTCAGGATCGTGTAACAAGGTCTAAAAATGTAATTATTCTAAATATTCCAGAAAGCAATGCTCACGACTCTCAAATAAGAATTCAACATGATTACAATAAAGTCAAGGAGGTATTCAGTAAAATGAATTTAAACATAAACGGCTTCAAGTCATTAAGGCTAGGACCAGGGCCGTAGCTACCACCGGGGCAGCGCCCCGGGGCCCCCGAGCATAGGGGGCCCCCGAGCATAGGGGGCCCCCGAAAGCGGAGGAAGCTTTTTTACGAAATTGTCTTATAAAAGTATTGAACCAAACTGCCAAACTTGAGAAAATGAGCAGCGTCAAGGAATTTGCAGATCTGTTAATAATTGATCACAGCTCACTTTCGCCAACTTTATCCTAATATGTCTACATCATGTATTATGTACTTGACAGTTCCTGTGACCGTATAGCTAATGTCGAACGGTCATTTCAAAACTGAAATTGATCAAGAATTACATACGAAGCACTATGGGACAGAAAAGACTCAGCAATCTAACTTTGCTTTCAAAATATGATGGAGCTCAACAAATTAACTTTGATAAAGTAATCAATGACTTTGCTTGTAAAAAAGTTAGGAAACAGAATTTAGTGTGATTTTTATTTCAGTTAAAACTGAACCTGTGTAGACTTAGGATATTGTAATTTTGTAAGTTTTATATGCATGCTTGCATGTCGTATAACGGGTGGTACTCCGCCTGGTGCAGAAGTTTTTACATCGCGATAGGCGTCTTCTGCGTGATCTAACGACTACCATGGTGCATAGAATACAAGGTGTAACGTTCCGCAAAATGGATGCATTGTGGGCGGAGCCTCAAATTCAACCAAAAAGAAATGCGCCCACAAAGGGCACGAATGGTAGTATTAAAGTGTATTGTTGAAGACGCTGTCTATGTCAAATTCGAGGTTAGGTTTTGCGTTTGTGTCAGACTGACGACAAACCTAACCTGCTAACCTCGAATTTGGCATCGACTGACAGTGCCAGCAACAATATACGATCGCGGCCATGGTTACACCATAATCGCGGCCATGGTTACACCATAATCGCGGCCATGATGGATTTCCTGAGTAGGCGCATTGGGGATTAGTTGACATCTCCCCTCTACTTTCTGAACGACTGCGCACCTCCGGGAACGTTTCACTTTGTATTCTTTACACCATGACGACTACCACTAAATTAATAATAATAACCGGAACCGCTGCAGTATAAAGCTAACGCCTTAACCAACTGGTTAGCAAGCTTCTACAGTTTTATATTAAACTCAATGTGACAAGTAAATATGTGTTTTGTTTGTTTTAAATGCCCATCTACCTTAACAGAAAAAAAACACCAGATAGCAACCCTATTAAAAAAGGCTTACTAAATGAAAGTGGTATAGAGGTAAACGGAAAGACAACGTGGGGGCCCCATAATTATTTGTTGCCCCGGGGCCCCCAAGCCTGTAGCTACGGCCCTGGCTAGGACGTCCAAATATTGCCAACAATGCTCGGACTAGACCACTGAAAGATATCTTGCCGGAGTCAGGAATGGTAGTGGAATGTTTGAAGCATCAAAGGCTAATAGCTGACCAGAATATCAAGATAAAAAGAGATCTTACATTTTACCAGCGGGACGAACTGAAGAAAATATATGCAAAACTGGACCAGAGAAAGGCTAATGGAGAAAATGATATTGTAGTAAAGTTTATTAGAGGAGTGCCGCAGATTGTTAAGGTAAATAAAAACAATAAAGATAAATAGGAAAACTAAAATCTGCCCCATTACTGTTATCTGGGTATTATGCAAATGCTGGTGGGATATGTACTAAAGCTGATAATCCAAATACCAAAAGTTATTGAAAAAACTCCCTAAAAAAATCCATAAATTTTCCGAACCCCAAACTTAGTATCTATTACCAAAATGTAGGCAGATTAAAAACTAAGCTTAACAAGTTAGCAGTGATAACATGTTACTTATGAGTAGCCGGGCTCCATAGCTCAGTGGTAAGCATTCTGGCTACTGATCTAAGGGTCGAGAGTTTGATCCCCGATCCCGGTGAGGTTTTTAAAAATAAAAAAATGCGAATGAAAGCCTCTACAGAATGCCATCATTCGGAAGTGATGTAAAGCCGTGGGTCCCATGTTACTACGATGTGTAGCATGTAAAAGATCCCTTGCTAATGTTGGAACTCCTTAGTCTCGGCAAAATTCTAAGTAGGACAAAGGTACCTGGTACTCTGCATGCCTAGACCTTGTTCATGGGGTTAGCAAAAAGGGCCTATAAAGGCCTACTTGCTAGACGCAAGTCTCCCCAAAAATAATACATACATACATACTTATGAGTAAAAAGACTGTACTAAGGAGAAATAACTCGCGTTTCGAGGTGGACCGCTAGAAGTTGACAAATATGGCGGTCGTCGTGTAATATTATCCATTCACAAAACTCGTGAACTGTCAATGTCAAATATTTGCTGAGTGTAACTGGAAATTCGGACCATGTTTTAACAATTAATAACATACTTGAAATACACTCCATTTGATTAACAACCATAAACTGATTTTTAACCGCGATTACAGGTTAATTTAGCTCGCTTCCAACTCTCGAACGGCAGCGAGAAAAAAAAATTACCAAAAATAGTACACGCTGTCGACAGCTCCGCGTTGGCTATCCCCCGCATTGGGGCCACTTTTATATACAGCCATCATAGCAAGTTACATCTCCTTGGTACAGTCTTCTTGCTTATGAGATAGAACAAAATTTGAACACAAACATACCAGACAGCCAAGATGTAGACAACATGATAGAACATTTAACCTCGATCATGATTGCTGCAGCTAACTGTTCTAGGTACTTATATCGGCAACGATGGCGGGCGCGTCAGACGGTGAAGTAGGCGTGCCGTGTATTAAGTGCAATAGAAAAGTGATTGAGGACGGAAAAACTATACAATGTGACGGAATATGTGCGAGAGTGTATCATGCAAATTGTGTAAAAATAACTTTGTCGAAACTCGGTAAGATACAAGAACTGCGTGAGTTTGTGCAATGGTTTTGTGGTGATTGTAAGCAGCTGCTGAATAACCTGAAGATAGTTACAAACCGGAACACTACAGCTACGGAAATAGAATTTAAACTGAACCCTACCATAGAAGAAAAAATAAACAACATTGATAACGTCCTAGAAAAAATCGACAGAATGGATGAAACTATAAAAACGAGCTTAAATAATATACATTTTCCAACCAAAACTTATGCCGACACTATTAAGCAAGAATACGGAAAAATACAAGATTCAACCACTACTAAAATAAACTGTCCGGGAATTCTGATCAAACCAAAACAAGAACAGTCGTCTCAAATAACCAAAGCTGAAATACAGAAACGAGTAAATCCATGCAAAGCAAGAGCTGGAATTACAGCAATAAAAACAATTAGCAAAGGTGGCGTAATAATTAAGAGCAATGACCCAGAAGCAACTGAAAGGCTAAAAGAGCTTGCAGAAAAAGATATTGGTGACAAATACACAATTACACTGACAAAAATGAAGAATCCAAGACTAATAATTGCAGGGTTGGAAAAAAATTACACAACCGACGAACTAATGGAAGACTTGATAGCCCTAAACCATTTCATCACTGATGAAGACAAAATTAAAATCACCTACAGCCGCCAACAAAAGAAAACCAAAAAATGAATTCTCTACTTAGAAGCAGTTGGAACCACATTTATCAAATTAAAAGACCGAGACGTAAACATTGGATGGAGATCACCATATATATAATACACATATATTGCTAGTAGGGCCTGGAAACGTCAGAAAACATTACGGCGCCGACATAGTCTCACTTAGAGTATAACGCGTCTCGTGCGCATGCGTGAGAATTCGAACTCCGCCTTTAGAAGCGAATTTTAAACTTGACCACTTCCCCATTGGCCGGACGACGCCGCCGCGCTTGCACACAGCTCACCATTATACATTGAAGAGTTGGTTGTCTGTCTCACTTCCTTGGTAAGTTTCCCACTCATAGCCGCTAGCAATATAGTAAGTATTAGATATATGGGAGGAGATAGCGAACAAACATACAAAGAAAGAAAAAGACCAC
Source organism: Agriotes lineatus (assembly GCA_940337035.1). NCBI lineage: Eukaryota > Metazoa > Arthropoda > Insecta > Coleoptera > Elateridae > Agriotes > Agriotes lineatus. Next base: position 62,550 of record CALNHX010005392.1, on the reverse strand, counting down.
CGATTTTATGTTATAGGAGAATGTGTGTAAACGTGCTCGCTTAAGTAAACTGCTAAATTTTCGCTATTTCGTTTAGTAACTTGCTTCAGCTACTATACAAAAGTAAAGCCGCCTTTAGAAGCGAATTTTAAATTTGACCGTGAGGTGTGGTTTACTTCCCCACCGCGCGCTTGCGCACAGCTCACCGTATACATTAAGGAGTTGTTGTGTGTCTCACTTCATCGGCCACTTTCCCACTCATAGCCGCTAGCAATATAGTTAGTATTAGATATATGGAGATCACACATGGTAAGAGAAGACTTGAACATATTAAAATGCTATAAATGTAATCAATATAATCATAAAAGTGCAGCATGCAAAAATGAAATTATCTGTAGTCACTGCGCAAGTAACCACAATGTCGTTGACTGTAAGGTCATCCACGAAAAACCAAAATGCACAAATTGTATGTATACAAATACCAATTTTAAAACTGAAAGGGATATTTACCACACTGCAGACGACGTAAGTTGTCCTACATATAAAAGGAAAATTGACATAGCTCGAGAACAAACAAATTATAACACAACTGACTTATAGCTTAACATATTAATTAATTAATCAATATATGGATCAATTTATAAGAGATTATAACGCAATTGACATAAACACACAATATGCAGACAATATAGAGCAATGTATAAATAAAATGAAAGAAATGGAACATAAAAATAAACATCTGCTTAACATTTACCATCAAAATATTCGCAGCATTAATAAAAATCATAATGAATTATTAGTACACCTCAGTCAGTTTCAGTGCCAATTTGATATAATAGTACTCACGGAAACTTGGCAAATAGATAATCCAAACATTTACGATATAGATGGATACGAGCTAGCTTACAGCCATGGAAATTTCAATCAAAACGATGGTGTGTTAGTCTACGTTAATAACCAACTAAATCATGAAACAAGTACACACACTATAAACAATATTCAAATATTAAAATCATCAATAAGCTATGCAAGTAGGAAAATCAGTATTACTTCAATATATAGACCGCCAGCTACCTGCCCCTACTCTTTTAATAATGAACTCAGAACATACATAGACACTCTTCCAAAAAATGACACCTACAGTTTGATCATAGGAGATATAAATATTGACATTCTCTCAGATGCAGAATATTCACAGGAATACCTAAACATCTTATATGAACAGGGGTATACACCTGTAATAAATAAGCCCACCAGAATACAAAACAATTCAAAGTCGTGCATTGATCACATATTCATCAAAACAAAAGAAAACCTACAGGAAAACTGTACTCCTATCATTCTAAAAAGTAGCATCACGGACCATTACTCTACAATAGTTAAAATAGTATCAGAAGAATCAAAACTAAACAGCCAAACTCCTCCAAAAACTATTACCAGAATAGACTATAAAACTGCAATAAATTATCTATCATCACTCAACCTAGAACAAAAGATGAAATCAATGAGCATAGACGATGGAACAAATTATCTCATAAATAAAATAAATATAGCAATAGAAAACGCAACAAAGACGATAGCTATAAAATCCGCCGAAATAAAAAGGAAGGAATGGATAACACCCAGTTTAATCAAATCAGTTAATAAAAAACAACAGCTATATATTCTCTGGAAATCTAATCCTAGTAATAATGAACTCAAAAATGAATACATCACCTACAAAAACCACTTAAATATGCTGATAAAAACCGTGAAAAATAATTATTACAGAAATAAACTAAACAACTCAAAATCAAGTAAAAATTTGTGGAATACCGTCAAAACCTTAACTACGGGTAAGAGAAATGTCAATAGAATAAAAACCGTCACAAATTCGAATGGCATAAAAACCACAAACAAAACAGAAATTGCAGAAGCTTTCAACGAACATTATATCAACATAGGCAGCAGACTAGCTAATAAAATTAAAGTACCCACCAATTACTCGCCTCCAAAGAGAGAAAAAAATCCGAATTCTATTTTCTTATTCTCAACCAACGTAAATGAAGTTATGGAAGCTATCGCTCAACTCAAACCCAACAAAGCACCCGGAATTGATACCATAACATCTGAAACATTAAAAAGGCTATGCAACACAGTCGCTGGACCAATCAGCATAATAATAAACAAAATTATGAGTGAAGGACATTGCTCAGAGGCTTTTAAAATCGCCGTGATAGTTCCAATCTACAAAAGCGGAAAGAAAGACAAACCAGAAAATTACAGACCGATCTCTCTAATATCCAGTGTGGCCAAAATATTTGAAAAATTATAAAACATAGATTGGTGAACTTCATTGGAAAAAATAATTTAATCTCGCAACAACAGTTTGGATTTCAAGAGAAAAAATCCACCCAAGATGCAATCACCTTGCTTACAACTGAAATCTATGATGCACTAAATGACAGCAAGCCGTCTCTGTGCATTTTCATTGATTTGGCCAAGGCTTTCGACACCGTAAATCATAGCCAACTAATCGACATACTTCATGACATTGGCATACGGGGAACAGCAAACTCATTATTCAAGTCGTACCTGGATAATCGCCCACAATACACCAAAATAGAAGACACACAAAGCAGTAAAAGAGCGGTCGAAAATGGAGTCCCACAAGGAACGGTTCTTGGGCCAGTGTTATTCAATTTGTATGTTAACGATCTATTCTCCCTTACAACCAGTGGAAAAATAATCGCCTACGCCAATGATACTGCAATATTTTACAAATCAGATAACTGGAAAGATTTAAAGCAAAAAGTAGAACAAGACATGACAAATATTAAAAAGTGGTTTGATTACAAGTTATTAACCATCAACTTTGAAAAAACAAAATACCTTCCATTTTCTTGCAGAACAAATATCCTGCCATACTTTCACCAGATAGAATTACACACCAGCGATACTTTACGAATAAACTGTGCGCAGTCTGTCAAATACCTGGGGTTGCAGATTGACTGTCACCTTAGATGGAACACACATGTAGATAATTTACTAAAAAAACTTAGAGGCATCATTTATAAATTCAAAATTCTCAAGGACATTCTGAATATCAAAAACCTAAAAACAATCTACCACGCTTTAATAGAACCTCTTCTTCAGTACGGAATCATGCACTGGGGACATGCTGGCTACACGCTTATAAAAAAATTAGAAGTCCTACAAAAACGATTTATCAAAATCATATTCAACAAACCATACAACTATCCTACCGATATGTTATATGCAGAAACCGGCTTGATGGATCCCAACCAGCTATATTTTAAAAATCTAATCATATACCAATATAACCATTTGTCAGTAGCAACGCATATCGGACATACCTACAATCAGTGTTGAATTCAGACTCATTACTCCGGAGGGGAAAATGAAACGTCTGGGGGGTATTTTTACCTATTGCCGCGCAATCCACCCATTCTTCTATAGATAGAAAAAAAACATGAATATGAAGTGGTAATGTTTCCGGGGGTGAATTTTGTACTGCCCGGGGGGGAATTTCCCCCCCGGTCACCCCCCTGGATTCAACACTGCCTACAATACACGTAATAAAACCAATAATAATATAGAAATACCTAGAGCTAACAAGACAGTAAGCAAAAGATCGGTGAATTTTATGGGAACACGATTCTACAACCTACTACCACTTCAAATAAAAAAAGAAAAACTTAAAACATTCAAACAATCTGTACAGAAATGGATAATAGAAAACAAATGCCTCATTTTATCTGAAATTAAAAGACTAAGTTAAAAGTGCAAATTACTTGTAGTTTAATAATTAGAAATTAATTAAAATTATTCAACATCTTATATCAAGTTAGTACATGTAAGTTCTATCAATATTATAGTTGTTTCTTTAGCATTATATAATTGTAAAATAGTCTGTAAGTTTTAAACTCACGCACAAGCTATGCTTCCTGTGAGTATGTATCTGTTTATTTAGGTATGTAAAACTGTGCAACCAAATAAACCATTATTATTATTATTATTCCAACAAAATTACCACCAAAAAAGCACATACCAGTACCTTGGTGGAATAAAGAGTGCCAACAAGCAATAAGAGCAAGTAAACAAGCTTTAAATAAGTTAAAAAGGTATATTACCTTAGGAAATTTACTAAATTTAAAAAACTTAGAGCTAAAGCTAGATTTGTTATTAAAAAAAAATAAAAAAGAATCGTAGGCAAAATACACTTTTTCCATAACCATGCGAAAATGATATCATTCAATCAAAATCCGAAATAGTGAAGATACTGGCAGATTATTACGAGAGGCAGTCCAGCAATGAGAACTATGACAAAGAATTTAGGCTGTAGGTCTGGACACACATTCCCGGACCGTGCCGGTCGGGTGATGGCCGTCACCCGGTAAATGAATTGCAAAGTGAAATCTGTTCACACATTACCCTGCCATGTCCGGGCGCGTCACCGGACCGGGCCCGGGCCGCGTGATAATAGTTTTGCTTACTTTTTCACGGTGACGGTCTGATCTCGGTGGTAGATTAGATCTGCTTTCACACAAGTTTTAGCGTTTGGAAAATACTTAGTGGGTGTATTTTGATCGCAACATTTGAAAACTTTATAATTCATTGTTTATATACGGCGTGAATATAGACATGGAACAACTGATAGAGGAGGCTGGAAAGTTTGGGGTACTCTATAACCAAGCTAATGAAAAGTACAGAAATGCAGAGTACAAGGACAGAGTTTGGAAAAAAATTGAGACAATATTCTCGTATGTTTTTAACCGATCACGTCAAAGATTTCGAAGCAGACTGACAAAACTTCCGAGTAAATTTTATCATCCTACTGCCCGGAACACGGCCGGCACACGGATATGTGTGGTTTCTAGATGAACGGGCCGAGACATAACAGGGTGACGGCCGTGCTCCAGTCCTGGCACGGTCCGGGAATGTGTGTCCAGACCTTAAAGAAGAGAAAGAAAGTGAACAGATAACTCATTCTACACTAAAATGGCAAGACATAAATCTTCCCACAAATGAAACGGAATTAAATGATGCAATGAAAAACTACTAAAAAATTGTCCTGGTCCAGACAATATTCCATATATATTGTAATGATATGAATACATGGTTATAAAAATCAATTTTAAAATAGGATTAAGGGATTACAATAGTTGAATATTATAGGGATCAATTTGAATATGAATTGGGAATATGAATAATGTGTATGTAATTAGAAAAGAAAATAGAATTTATAATTGAATAAAATATGGCTAATTGCGAAACAGATGGATTTGAATATAATGTAATATCTAATTATGAAATTTGAAGGTAATGACAAATATTTAATCGAAATAGATTATTGCACATAGTAGGTAAAAATAAAAAATAAAGATATAGTGTGTTGTAAGGAGAAAATATGATATCGTTAAGGACTTTGTTATCATTATGAAGATAACAAATTTAAAAAAATGTAAAGCTGAGATTAATTTGGTGTACTAATTTAAAAGTATGAAATAACTCTCTCTCTCCTGTCGTTACTTCATTCTTGAAGTGTCGTGATCTTACGTTTGTCTTCACGTTGTAAAATTAGCAATTCCTCTCCAGTCGTCTCTATCCAACGTGCTCCTTATGTTATCCTGGAAGGGTCTTCCCGTAAACATTTTTACTTGGTCCATCCATCGTTTCGGCGAACGTCCTCTAGGTCGTTTCCCCTCGACTTTTCCCTGGACTACCAGTTTTTCTAGATTATCATCTTTCTTCCTGCTAATGTGCCCGAAGTATTTGAGAATTTTTTGTTTAACTGTCGTTGATAGTCTGTCCTTGATGCTTAGCTCTTCAAGTATTGAAGCATTAGTTCTATGAGCAGTCCAGGGAATCCTCAGCAGTCTTCTCCAAACCCACATCTCAAAGGCATCCAATCTAGCGATGTCTATGGCTTTCAAGGTCCAGGATTCTGCTGCATACAAGGCGATTGGAAAGACCAGCGTGTTGACTAGCTTGCATTTTGTTGTTTTCTTTATTTGTTTGTCTTTCCAGATTTTCTCAAGCTTGGTCATAGCTGTTTTAGCGAGGCCTATCCGTCTTCTGATTTCTCCAGTTGAGCCGCCATCCTTACTTATGAGGGCACCCAGATAGATGATTTCTTCTACGTTCTCGATTTCGTGTATAGTAGGTGCTCTCTCAATCCTGTAACTGCGATCCACAAGCATGAGTTTTGGTTTTTAGCGATTCAACTTCAGACCAAAGTCCAAGCTCACTCTCTCTACTCGCTCGATAAGCCTAGACATCTCTTGTTCGTCTTCAGCGATAAGTGTGGTGTCATCAGCATAACAAAGGTTGTTTATTTTTCTACCGCCGATGATTACACTACCCTCCCAGTCCCCCAAGGATTTCCGTATAATATATTCACCGTAAATGTTAAATAATATGGGCGACAGAACACATCCCTGTCTGACGCCTCTCTCTATATTGAAGGGTTTAGAGTTCCTGCCATCGACTCTGATCAGTGTTGTATTGTTGTTGTACAATTGTTTTAATAGAAGAACCAGGTGTTGGGGAGTTCCCATCTCTACCAAGACCTCCCAAAGTCGTCGCCAGTTAACACAATCGAAAGCCTTGCTATAATCCAGGAAGCACAAGTATACAGGCTTACTAAATTCCCTTGATTTTTCAATGATTTGTCTCACATTCATAATCTGGTCTCTGGTGCCTTTACCGCTTACGAAACCAGCCTGCTCCTGTGGTATTTGCCATTCTAAGAAATTTCTAAGCCGTAACAATAGGATCCTTAGCATGACCTTGCTTGCATGAGATGTTAATGCTGTAGTTCTGTAATTATTGCATTTTTTGCTGGATCCTTTTTTATGTAAGGGTATGAAAGTGGACGTGCACCAGTCATTCGGCCATTCCCCTGTCTTCCACACTTCCTTGCATATTTTCCATAGCATATCAATACCTTGAGGGTTTAGGTGTTTAAGCATTTCCGCACTTATATCATCTTCTCCTGGACTCTTATTGTTTTTAAGATGCTTAATTGCATATTCTACTTCGCTTCTCAGAATATCTGGCTCTAGCTCTACCTCCTTGATTGTTTGTGTGATATCCTGCTGTTGTTCTGGTGCTGGCTCTAGTGCTGGATCCTTATACAGGTTCATGCAGTATTGACGCCATACTTGGATAACACTTTCTATTTCAGTGATTACTTTCCCATTTTCGTCCTCTATGGACCACGTCTTTGGTTTGAATTCTCTGGTGATCTCTTTAATACGTTTGAACAGATCCCGGGACTGATTAGTCTCATGGAATTTTTCAATGTCCATACATATATTCTGCAAGTGTTGGTTTTTATCTCGTCTCGTCAGTCTTTGTATTTCTCTATTTAATCTCCGATACTCGGCTCCCTGTTCTTCAGTGTTTATTCCTGTTTTCCTAAGATTCTTCCTTTTCTTTACTTTATTCCAAGTCTCGTCGGTCATCCACTGGTTTTTCTTTACATCTGTTTGTGCATTGTTTAACTGTAGTACTTTCTCCTTACAGTTCGTCAAACTTATTTTGAGATTTTGCCACATTTCTTCTACTTTGGTACAGTTCATATTGCTCGGAGGGGATTCTGGATTCTCTTCTAGTTCTCTCTTGAAATGATGCATATCGCTAGACTTTAGAGATGGTTTTTTCCTTTTTACTCTCGGAGCTGTAATGTGTATTTTTATTTTGGCTAGTAGTAGTTTGTGATCGCTCCCACACTCAAGTCCAGGTAGGGTCTTGACGTTGTTAATACTGGACCTCCATCTGGCTTGAACTAATATGTAATCTATTTGGTTTTTGTAATTACCATCAGGGGACGTCCACGTGTATCGCCGTCTTGGATGTTGAGGAAACAGACTGTTGGTGATAGCCATGTTGTTTTCTATGCAGAACTCAACAAGTTTCTGACCCGCCTCGTTCCTATTACCCAGCCCGTAGCGCCCAATAAGATGCTTAATGTGTTCATCTTCATGGGTTTGTCCAATTTTTGCTTTCAAGTCGCCTTGAATCATTGTTATTTCTTTGCTGGGCATCCCACGTACAATTCTTTCAAGTTCTACATAGAATTGTGTTATTTCATCTTCAGAACTTGTTGATGTTGGAGCATAGATTTGGACAATATTTATATTGCATGGTTTAGCACTGATTTTTATAGTGATTATTCTAGAGTTGACAGGATTGTAGCCTATCACACTTGCTTGTATGCGCCTTGGGATTATTATTGCTACTCCTTGTATTGAATCTGTTGGATGACCTGAGAAGTATATGGCATTTCCATTCCTTGATATGAAATGCCCACTACCGGTCCAGTGTGTTTCACATATACCTACTATATCGATGTTTATCACTTCTCGTTCAATGATGTCAAGTTTGCCAGGATGCATAACAAGACCTTGTACATTCCACGTAGCAACGGAAACACGTTTACGTAGAGATAGTTTTGCTGTTGTCTGTTGTGTATTTCTGTCATTGGATTCGCTCAAAGCATTCCCCCCCGGAGATCCGATTGGGGGAATATTTAGACTCCGGGTATCTTTTACCATGAGACAATCCATAAGATTCTCTTGGGAAATTGCTAGAGGTAGATTCCCATTGCTTTCCTCTAGGATTTGTAGGGTTTACTCCCGGATAGGACGTTAGGACCGGACGATGTATTTAAGGATATAGAAAGGATATAATGTTGGGACACGGTTTCCCTTGGGAGGGGGATAATACCATGGCTCACGAGGGCAGGGGCGCATTCCTGAAGTAGATCTATCCTTGATCAGGATCATGAAGGAGTATCTACCCGTTACCCGTATGAAATAAACCCTATTTTAAAAGGAACATGTTTGGAAATTAAGAAGGGTTGATATTAAGACTAAATTTGCGTGGTGAAATAGAAATGGAAGTGAATTTAAGAAGATGAGATATAAAATGGAGGAAGATAGCAAGTATATGGTGAAAAACTAAACTAAAAGCAGGACTAATCTACAAAGGAGAATAAATAGAGAAAAATACTAAGTTAAGTTTATTGAAGAATTACATTTGACATTGTATATCAATTGATTTGGATTGCATCAAGCTGTTAGTACGAAAGGAGAGTTCTGAGGGAGAGACCGTTGGTTCTTGGTGCTGCTCAGTGAAAGAATTTGGAGGAGTGTTTTTGGATGCGGTGTTGGAGTTGAGCAGGGCCGTAACTAGGTATAGGCAGAGTAGACCCCCGCCTTCAGGCGCAAGCGGCAAGGGGCGCCAAAATGGCATTGGAAAAAAATAATTTTCTTCCTACTAATAAAAAAAAATAAATAAGTGGACAATTTTCCAACCAATTAAATTTCTAATATTAACGACTTTACCCTAAATAATGCTAATAATAATACTGCAAATTGCACCCAATCTAGTTGATACATTATATCCTCTTGCGCAACATGCCAAGGGAATGTTATGTCTTGGCCAGGGACCAGACAGCGCACGGGCGCACCCCACTGATGGCATTTGATTTTATAGTTTGCACGTATAGTATCAATATCAATCAACGCATTCGAAAGATTACTCAAAGACTGTGAGACAGTGTAGCTGCAAGTATCGTATCTTATTGCCTTAATGCCAATTGTCATTTGATCAAGGTACATATTTTTATATATTATATATGTTACGGTTAAAGTGTTTACTTGGCTAGTTTATAAGCTAACTGGATAGTATACAAACTATCCACATGTCTGGCTATTTTGATGGAAAATCATATTTCTACTAAAATAGCCTTGAATATTGGCTGGTTTGCATACTATCCAGTTAGTTTACAAACTATGCAAGATTTATCGCCAAAGTACAAACCACAAGAAAAGTACACAAATTAACCGGTGATTTTGGCTAGTTTACAAGCTATCCACAGTATTTGGATAAAGTGTGAACTTAATATTCGTAGTAATACATAATAACCAACTCGTTGGTTAGTATGTAAACTAACCTATTCCATTTGGTTAATTTAGTTTAGGATAGCAAAATAATTCTTGGTCAAAAGTAAAGTTTATTTATAGGTACAACGTAACAATGCTATTACTACTTAAAAATAAGTAAAAAAAAACAAAAGTGACATACAGGTACTATTTGTGTGACAGTTTCGCGTATTCTTCTTATACGTTGCAAAAGTTTACTATAATCACTGTCATTCATTAATTTTGAATTCTGCGACTTTTTCTCGTAAACTTCCAAAAGCAGTTTTTCAAATAGTTGCTGTTGATTCATTTTTAATAACCAGATACCTATCCTTAAACAAATTTCACAAGATACGACAGTAAACAATAACAACACACAGCACTTGCCGTAAATATAACCCCACTTTTCTAATAAATTAGCCAAATGGAATTGGTTAGTTTACATACTAACCAACGAGTTGGTTATTATGTATTACTACTAATATTAAGTTCACACTTTATCCAAATACTGTGGATAGTTTGTAAACTAGCCAAAAACAACGGTTAATTTGTGTACTTTTCTTGTGGTTTGTACTTTGGCGATAAATCTTTTATAGTTTGTAAACTAGCTGGATAGTATACAAACCAGCCAATATCCATAGCTAATTTAGTAGAAATATGATTTTCCATCAAAATAGCCAGACATTTGTATAGTTTGTATACTATCCAGCTATTCTATAAACTAGCCAAGTAAACACTTTAACCGTAACATATATATTAGATTTGTTTAATTTTGCTCAAATGCTTTGTTAACTTCATTTAATTTGGTAGATGTCATTTCAAGTTAAAAGAAAGCTGCGCTTTATTTTTGAAAAAGTTTGTTAAGAGTGACCAAAGAGAAGAATTATCTTCTTCAAATACTGTCGTAGCAGATTCTCTCTTAATTGATACCAGACACGAGACTAACGGTGGCAGTAGCAGCAGCTCTGAGAGTAGCACCAGCTCAGACCAAAGAAACGAACCTGGAACACCGGAAGATTGCTTAGATGCCGAAAATGAAAAACCAACAAACACTCAAGGAGAATCTGTTGATCTCGACGCAAGGGCAGGTAAATTCTTAATTAACTATAACAATCCCGCAAAATGGAAGAAAGACAAAGACTTTATTGAACTTTTGGTTCAAAAAAGGCCTGTACGTGGAGATAATTTAGAATACTGTCCTACAACAAACAATAGGCAGTTTTCTAAAAAACAATTCTACAAGATTTTACCAAACGGTGACAGTCTTCATAGGAATTGGATTTTTTACTGTGTAGAACGCGATGCCGTTTATTGTCTTCCTTGTTTATTGTTTGGGCCAGCAAACACACAATTCTTTATGCCGGAAATAGGATTCCGGGACTGGCATAACATCGGCATCAGAAATCCGTTATAGACTTAAAAACATTTGAAATTAATATAGACAGAAAACACTTTTAACTGATGAAATCCAAAAAATGATTGTTTCCGAAACTGAGAAATGGAAACATATTTTGAAATGCATCTTGCATGCAATTTTATTTTGTTTAAAAGACAATGAGGCTTTGAGAGGATCCGTAGAAAAAATTGGACACTCAAATTCCGGAAAGTTTTTACAAACAATAGAGCTGATCAGCCAGTATGATCCAATCCTTAAACATCACATAAAATCAGAAAACAGCTCTGCAAAATACTTCTCACCCAAAATTCAAAACGAACTTATTGCAATAGTCGGAACGGCCGTCAAAAACCAAATTTTGTCAGAAATAAAATCTGCCAAATATTTTTCTGTTCTTTTGGACACAACTCCTGACATATCACACACAGAACAACTCTTGTTTATTATTAGATATGTAGGGAAAAATAAGGATAGGTGTACTATTGAGGAGCGATTTTTGGGATTTTTAGAGGTGAAAGAGAAAACCGGTTACGCTTTAACTAATATTCTGGAGCAAGAGTTAGCACTTTTGGGTCTCAATATTCAGAATATTAGAGGTCAGGCCTACGACAATGGTGCTAACATGGCTGGGCAATATCAGGGTGTTGAGGCTAGAGTACTAGAACAAAACCCTACAGCAAGGTTTGTCCCATGTTCAGCACACAGTTTAAATTTAGTAGCGTTGCATAGTGCCTCAGAAAACTGTGACATAGTCAGCTTTTTTGGAACTATTCAGAATCTTTTAAATTTTTTTGTTCACTCTACAATCAGATGGGATAAGCTTAAAAGTTGTTTAAAAATAACATTAACATGATTTAGTGGTCATCCAAAGCATTGGCCCTAGAAGCAGTTGTTACTCAATTTAAAGACATTCTGGAACTTCTGGAAGAAATGACTGATCCTACGAGTTATTCTGAAGACACTGTTAGTGGCGCTAAAAATTTTCAAAAATCCCTTAGGAAATATGAATTCATAGTTCTTCTAGTTTTTTGGTCCTCTATATTAGACAAAATTAATAAAGTAAATATTTTACTACAAAAAAAAGGACCTGACAGTTGATATGGCATGGAAGCTCATCAAAGGTTTATTTGAAAAATTAAAACTTGCAGAAACGATTATTTTGATAAAGCTGCCGAAACTGCTCGAGATTTATGCCAAAGCTGTGATATCTCCACAGAATACAGAGCAGTTCGCAGAAGAAAAGTCAAAAGAATGCCGGGAGAGCTTGCAACTGACTCTAGCATGACTCCAGATGTCAAACAGGGGCAAATAATATACCAAGTAATCGATTGCATAACTGCTGAATTATGTACTCGATACCTACATTTAAAAGGTGTCAGCTGATTTTGAATTTTTAAATGGTGCGTCATTTTTCAATATGAGTCTCACAGACATAGAAAAATGTATCAAGGATTTGTGCACAAAATATCCCAGAGACCTAGAGCCCTCTGAGTTTCTGCAAGAAGCTGAGAGTTTTGTTTGTTTTTACCTCTGTCAGATTTACGCATCGATACCAAAACAGCTCGTGCGAGTTAATGCAAATATCATAATCTTATTCCAGCAAGACTACACGAATCTTAAACACAGTTACGACGGTGATGTAAATACAGACATGTCATTCGTCAAGTTAAAAAATTTATGTTCTTACTGTTGGAACTACGATCATGAATTTTTGGTTCTCGACAGAGAAAGCGAAATCAACTCGAAGCGTTATAAAAAAGAGTTTGACACATATTTTACTATATAGACATAAGCCAATGGTGTAGAATTAGTAGTATGCAAACAACCAGCGTAATAGCAACATGGACAAACGGTTAGTAAGCGACCTGATTAAAGCGAGAAAGCCTTCCAGGCGGAAATATGGAACTTTAAAAGCAGATATCGCCGAATCGCGCAAACTACGATCCCAACAAAAGAATAAGCGGCAACTCCGGCTCGAAGTCTATGAAAGGTCCCGGGTGGTGTAGCTTGAACAAGCGTCCACGTTCGATCAGTAGAGTTAAGCAACGCTCTTTCTGGTCAGAACTTGATGGGAGTTCCATGGCTGCCTCTCTCGGGGCCTCGTGATACGGCTGTCACGGAAATAGTTGGTCCCGGATGTCATAATAACATCATGACAGTCGTTAGTGGGGTTGGAAGTCCCCATAAAATGTACAGCGACGCCTATAATTGGCCTAACGGCTGTTGGCTGAGTACCAAAATAAAATAAAATAAAAACAAAAATAAAGTAGTATAATAATAATAATAATAATAATAATAATAATATTGTTTATTGTGTTAATATACATATATATATATACATAACACAAATGGAAGGAGTTCGATAAAAACCGATCTTCCACTCCCCCAGATTTACACGATTTACAACATGCACCATAGTAAAACAAAACTAAATATTATTACAAAGTAAAGAATATATAATATTATGATACCAAGTTTGCTAACTAACTAAAATAAACAAAAGTTCTTCTAAGTACATACTTTAAGTTTTAGTTTTTGTTTAAACAATGATTTTGACAAATATAAAATATCTAATACAGAGTTTAATAATCTGGCAGCACAATAAACGAAACAACCTTCAAATTTTGAAGTTCTGTGAACAGGTATTATAAAATAGTTATACCTTATATTCAAACTATGTATATTCGAGCTTCTTGTTAGCAAATCATACAAATATGGCGGGCATCTAGAATGTACAAGTTTGAACAAAAGCATCCCAAATAAATATTCTGATCTACTTCGAATATTTAGTTCATTGCTTCTTACTAGATAAGGCGTAATTGAGTGACGAAAAGGTACACAAAAGGCAAATCGAATGCAAGCATTTTGGATTCTCTGTAATTTATTCCTATTTTCTTGAGTTAAAAATTTAAAATAAACTGCGTTACAGTAGTCTATGTTAGGATAGATTAGGCTCTGGATTAATTTTAACTTAACTTCACAATCTAATGTGTATTTGAATCTATACAATAGCTTTAATTTCATAAAAGACACTCTAAAAATTTTATTGACATGATCATCGAAGGCAAGAGCATTATCAATTATTAGTCCGAGACTTTTAGCCGAAGTCACCCACTTTATTTCAGACCCATTTAGGATCAACTGATGATTAGATAAATCTATGTTTTGTCTATTTTTACCACTACCAATACACATAGCAACCGATTTTGTAGGGTTAACACGCATACCATTTCTCTCACACCACTCATAAAAACTGGATAAGTCTTTATTTATATTGTCGATGGTAATACCGATTTCATCAATTGTGGAAGATATGTAGAGTTGTACATCATCGGCATACAGATGATATTGGCAGTATTTTAATGATCGCGGTAGATCAAAAGTAAAGATGGTGAACAATAAGGGACCCAGAATACTGCCCTGTGGAACTCCACTTCTAGTATTGTGTTCGGAAGAAAAGTTTTTTTGGTATTTAACTGTTTGACTACGAGTAGTTATGTAATCACTAAACCATGCACATGCTGTTGGGTCAAGTCCTATGTAGTGCAACTTCGATAACAGTAGTTGAAAGTTTACTGTATCAAAGGCCTTGCTTTGATCAAGTAATATTAAAATTGCAACTTTATTATCATCAATGGCGCTACTAATATTATTTATAATCTTAAGAAGCGCTGTTTGAGTACTATGATTCGTTCTGAATCCTGACTGCAACGCAGGTACTATATGATTTGCTTCTAAATGTTTTTTGAGCTGAGCTGCAGCTATCTTCTCTATTACTTTTGATAATAACGGTAAAATGCTAAGAGGTCGAATGTCATTTAATGTTGTTGCTTGTATTTTAGGAAAGACCATTACTATGGCAGACTTCCAAATATTCGGTAATATACCTCGCTGGAATGATTCATTAATAATTTGTACAAACACTGTGATGCAATATGGAATTACTAATTTGACCATTTGTAAACTTAGCCCATCGATGCCCACTGCTTCTGACTTGATTGATGTTACAGCTCTGTAAACTTCATTTTCCATTACTGGTGCAAAAGAGAAGCTAGTGGCCTGGTTAAATATATTTTCGTTATAATATTCTAATAAGTGTTTGCTGATATTTATATCTCCTGCTATATTAATAATATAATTATTGATATCATCCGCACTTACTACGTTGGGTAAATTAATTGTATTTGTCTGGGATTTGTTGTTCAGACCCCAATTTTTTAGTTTTTTCCACATAGCACCTGATTTATGCTTATTTATTTGAAGTTCATATTTCATATACGCTGATTTCTCTCTTTTTATAGCATTTTTTAAATAATTTTTCAACTCAACGTAATACTTCCTATCAGTCGATGATTTGGTTTTTAGATACTTTTTGTGCGCCTTATTTTTTAATTTTATCATAGTCCTAATTGTATAAGTTATATAGGGGGGTGTTTTTTTACCCCTACCTTTAGACTGTATCAGCGGAGCATGCAAATCAAATAACTTAATAATGGTATTATTCAAGCATTCTGTGCGAGCATTTAAATCCTCGATTTGAGTTAGCCAATTCCAGTTTATTTCATTACAGTCATAGGTGAACGATTTTAGATCAATGTTTTTATAATTTCGATAATAATAATTATCTGGTCTACTGCTGATCAGTTCTTCTATAGTGCAGTATACCAAAAGGTGATCAGTAACATGCAACATATCTACTGTGTTAGTGTCTATCACATGCAAATGGTTACTTACACAGATTATATCAATGAGCGAAGCCGAGTTTTCCGTTATTCTGGTGGGCTGATCAACGATTTGTTTTAAATTAAAGTTAGCAGTTAATTTATTAAAATGTTTAGCTTCATAATGTTGTGGTTCTAATAAATTAATATTAATATCTCCCATCAAGATTATTGAATCAACTTCAAGATAGACACTTTCTAGCACTTCCACTAATTCGTTAAGGCAACCTATTCCAGTTTTACTTTTATAAATAACACCTACAGCAATTCGGTTGCCGCCAGTAGTTACTTTCAACCACAATTGTTCAAGACCACTTTCAAAGTTTGTAGTTTTATAGTACATTTTATATTTAAAGTTATCATTTAGATATATACCGACTCCTCCTCCATGATTTGGTCGGTCCGATCGTATAAATTGATAGCCAGGAATATTATAAAATTCTGTAGGATTATTTTCTTGCAGCCATGTTTCAGTAATTCCTATAAAATCGAATGCATTTTCATTAACGATGTCCAAAAATAAATCAAAGCCAGTGTTCAGCGATCGTATATTTACGTGTCCGTATGTGATGTTTCTCAGTTTTTTGATTTACCAATGGTTGGAACTCCATTGATATATTTGATGAATAAATTATCTTCTCCTTTTTCTTTGCGATTTTCCAATTCCATTTTGATTTTTTTATAGTAGTTCCTCTGCATTACAGTTTCATCCATACTGATTCCAATATTAGGATTGATTATTCTCAGTTTTCTTTTATTTTTAACAATTTGCAAGGCATCATCTTTATTATTTAATATTACTTTTAACGGTCGGTTAACATCTTTGGTTAGCTTTCCAAGTCTATAAACTTTCAAATCAGCGGTATCAACTTCAGGGACCAAATTTTTGATAATTTCTCTTGCTTTCGTTATATCATCACTATTATGACCAGACTCCTCAAGCTTATGCAATATGATGTTATTCGCACGCTTGTGGCGTTCTGCAATTTCATTTATAATTATTTCGGTGTTATCCTGCTGTTTAATATTTTGGAAAGATGTAATTTTGGTTTTTAATTCATCTACTGTATCACTTAATTTGTTTAAAACTTCCAATAAATGAGGGATGATCTTACAACCCTTACATTCTGAGGAGAAGCTGCTATCCATGTTGTTTGTACTTTCGCGGCAATTACCGCATTTCCAATTAAATCCGGGCAATGTTTTTACGGATTCCAGTTGTTGTTTCGATAAGTCTGCACATTTGGCATGAAAGAAGTACGAGCAAAAACCGCACTGCAGGCCAGGCGATTTTTGAGTCAAGGTTTGTGTGCATACGATGCATATATTTGACATTGCCGGTAATAATGTTGTAGTTAAACTCGCTTCAAATTCATTTCAAGAGGCTTGCAGTAAGCGATCCGGAGCGGTTGGGATTCCTCCAGGCCAAATTCATTCACACTACCGTGCTATACTGGCCGCCAAGGAAACCCTGAGAAAAGTTTACCCTTACACGAAACAATTTACATTTAGGGAGAGCCCGATACAGTCGAAATGTAGCAATAGCAGTTTGACATCCACAACTAGATTTACCATTTAGTTCCATAAACGGCCATTCTAGCTTAAATATAGACGGTTTCCTGGTTTTTCTCTGCAAAATTTTTTTTGTAGATCGTAACTGTCATACTGATCAAAAAATTGTATAGAGTTATATTTTTGGGACTCCTTAAAAACTTACAGTATGTTACAAAAAAATAGGAACATTTATTAATGTAATAAAACAAACAAAAGATTTACACAAAAGGGAAGTAATAGTTTCAATGGGCATGTAAAAGAAAAACAAACACATTATACTAAATGTTTAAAATGACCACCAACTTCTATGCATTTCTGGCAGCGCGTCACGATGGTTTCTTGCACACGATTTAGCATTTCGACTTTAATCTTTAATTTATTAAACGCATTTTCAGTGCTTTCTAATAATTCGTGTAGGGTGCCCACCGCTGTTCTGTACACTTTTCATTTCAGGTAGCCCCAAACATGAAAATGCAAAAGTGTAATACCTGGCAAGCGAGGTAGCGATTGAACATGTCCACCACGGCTAATCCAATGCGGGTTGTAATAGATTTCCAGTCCAGTCTCTCACCAATCTCCCACAATGAGCTGAAGCACCAACTAACTGAAACCATCCATGTTGACTATGATAAATGGGCACATTATTGATTTAAACTGCTCACCAATTGAAGTGGCCCATCAAAAAATTAGCATACAGTATCAAAATTATTTCAAATGGAAGAACGAACTAGTATATGTTAGTATGTTTTAATATAGTTTCATTGTAATTAACAGTAATTTGGAGTCTTTGACACAATTAATTATAAAAAAAATCTGATGTGATACACTCACACAAAGTCCTTTTGCAGTGATCTTATAATTAGCAAAAATTTGATTTTTAGTTTTAGTCAAAAATTTTCAAAAATTATAAATTTTACAAACCCGGTACAAAATAGAACGTTAGTTGAAGAGACAAATTTTCTCTAAAATTTTAATCTAAATTTAAAAATATAATAATACACCGGGTGTTCTCTTTAAAATAGGAGTTAATAAAAATATAGAAAAAAATAAAAAAAACCCATTTTAGAAGTATTCAACTGGAAAATCACCTACCTCACATCAATACCCATTAAAAATTTAATGAAAATGTAAGGTTTAAAAAAATCGTTAGAGTCGTTTTTGACAAAATCCAAAAAACTGATAAATCACAAGAGTAAACACCTATACTTCCGGTTATGCGATTTTCTTCGAAAGCTTGCTGTCTTATCTACATAGTACATAGAACTTATATATGAAGTTTCAGTGTCATACCACTTTTTGTTTTTGATATATTCTGTTCACAGACCAATGAACAAAAACATGTTTTTTGGGTTCAGGGGACTCGAAAACGTGAATATCTGTTGAAAACTCAATTTCGAATTTTTGGTGTGAATCTAATACTTTCTTTATCGTAAAAGGAAATAACAAATGAAGTAACAGAAAAAAAATGTATATTTCTTAAACGCAGTTTTTAAATTAGTATCGATAAGCGACCTCCTCTTACTAGATATACTTCCTGACATCGTCTGGGAATACTATAAGAACACAAACCGCATTAAAACAATGTAAATAAATTATATGTAAAAATACCTTTAGATTAAAGTACTTAATAAATATTAAGTTTTATAGCCTAATAATGTAGCAATATTATTTTATTTTTAGCAGAAGCTTGTATCAACAAATACTACACTTGACAGCTACATACGATATCGTTTTGTTGTAAAATAAACGTGGTAGTATAATTTTTGTTGATGGGCCACTTCAATTTTTGAGCAGTTTATTTAGATATTATTTAAAGGTCTTAAAATTGCCGTAACTTGTTAAGGAGTCAACAAATAGTATAAGTTTATCTACAATTTTTTGATCAGAATAACATTTACTATCTACAAAAAAAATTACTGGAAAATAAACAGAACACCCTGTATAGTGTATGTTATTACTTTTAAATTTTATTATTTCTTTTATGAGTATTTAACGTTTCTGGGAAACTTTTGCTTCCAGATGCGGCTTATTTGAAGCGTTGTTTGACATTTAGGAAATATTTCTTTTTCTTGTTGGACCTAGCCCAATACTAGAATTTCGACTTTAAGCCAAATCCAACGCAAGAGCTAATGGGAGTATATTCTTTAATTGCTGAGGTTATCTCCCACTAGTGGGCTAGATATGTAGCATGCGTAGTTATTTTATACGACTGCTTTTAGTATCTACTACATTCAATAAAAGACTCTCAAAGACTGGAATTAGTATAATTATTCGGAAATTGGCACCACCTTAAAATAAAAAACTGCAGCGTACCAAAAATAATCCTAGGAACAGGTAGACCAACGTTCCTATGCAACGACATTTACGTCCCGGACCTCTACTCGGCTGAAGCCACCCGTGTCTAAGTTCAGAGCCTTTTCTTGGAAAACCCTTCTGAATCCGCCTTCCCAGCCAAGCCGATTCTTCGGAGGCGAAACTACCCTGCTGAAACCGTTTTCTAGTCAAGTCGATTCTTCAATGGCATAATTTTCTGATAAAAACGTTTTCCTGGGCCACGATTATTCTTTGGTGGCAAACTTTGACCCTTATAATTTATACTTAAACCTTGAGAGGCTCTTTGACACGGCGAATAAAGCACTAGGGACCCCAATCAAAAGCTTCACATCACTAATGCGTGCTGTGGCAGTCCTACCAATTTACAACACCAAATAAAGATACCTAATGCCCTGCCCTGTCGCCTCGAAGTGATCGCGACACCCAAACGTCGGCTCCAACGCTGAAACCTGACGAAGTAGAGTCCTTTCACTTCTATAGGACGGTCGGATAGTCCTCCCGGCAGATCCAGAGCCTTCTGCAAAACTTGTCTGCATAGCAGAAGCGACTAGCGCCCGAGCCACTAGCCGGATAAAAATGTGAAGGTAACAGTCTTCGTACGCTGGCCCTTCTGGCAGCGTATGTTAACTCAGAACGCAGTCCTGGCTGCCCATCTACGCAAGAACTTCCAGACTTCTTCAATCTCGAATACAGGCTTTTATTTTCCGTTGTGTATATACATTTTTCTAACAAATTTTATTTTAAAAGGTTTTGAGTTGTATTGATCAAGACCAATACATGTATGTTATTGATACTAATCTTAATCTATTTCCACTCACATCAACAAATTTTGGGTTGAATGACTACCCATTAAGGGCAAGTACACCTACCAATTGGCGGGCGGACCACTTAAAAAAAATGGTTATTGAAACCACAGTTCTGGTAGAAGGGTGATAGGTCAGTTGTCGAAGATGAGATGCGAACCACAACTGTTTTTGTGTTTTTGTTGATTTTGTCTTCCCTTTTACGTTTTTACAGATTGTCGTTCTCAAATACTCCCAACTTTCGTTACGTGTAAAATTTTAATTAATATAATAGTGAATGGTTTTTGCGAATCTTTTTTCTTTTCCATTGTTGATTTACAAAACCTTTAAACTAGCGCTTTTTTTGATGATTTTGATACATACCTGGTTTTTAGAAGTTGTTAATATATACGGGGAGCGATTTCCTGTTTCCATTTTCAGAGATTCATTCAGGTATTGCTTTTGATGCTGCCATGATTAACATCACGTGGCAACTGTGTATACGCCTTCTCAAGTTCCTTACATGTTACGCTGCGCCGTTGCAGCTTGTTGGGATCATACTCTGTCTGCTCTTTTGTCTATATCATCTTTCGATCTAATTCTTGCTCTGCCGCGATTTCCTATTCCCTATCACGGTCTTCATTCCGTGACCTTTTTACTCTACCTATTGTCTTGTATTATTGTTAAGTGTCAGGCCCATCGCAATTTCAAGCTAACGATGCGTTTTGATACATCATCTACCTTTGTACTGTGTCTTATATATTCGTTTCTTATTCTGTCCTGTAGTATCATTTCCAACATTGAGCATCTGTGTGTTGGTTTCATAACTGCTGTAATTCATGTAGTTATACCAGGATCGGACATTATTTAGAAGCAAACTTACCTGTGGCCGACTGCCATCTTGTATGTCATTGGATCACTCTCCCACCCTGTTAGAGACGTGTTTCGAAATGATTTCAGGTACTCGTATGTTCCCATTTGACACAGGGTGATTCTGTTGGAGTCATCGTCGGTAGATATGCAAGTTATCAGTTAGGCAAGTAAATAACAGGTGGTCGCTAAGCACGCTAATCTTCACCAAGCCAGTGGAGCTGTTCTTTTGGGTTTATCTTCGTGTAACTGCACTGTACACCTGGAAAAATTTTAAACTAACCGTCCTTCTACCGGCCGCCTCTCTCCAGTCATTAACAGCACGTTCATGATTGCTTTCATCCCCTTCTGGAGGTGACAGCTTAGATAATTTGCTCCCTCCTCGTTGTAATTGGTCTATCATGGTAAACTGACTCCCAGAATCTGAAATACACCGTGCGATTTCTGTACCTTGACGTAAAAATTGAGTTGCTTACTGCTTGTTATTATAATTTCATGATGATTGTTGAAGAACTTAAGATCATTTTTATTGATTTACGATATGTTTTGTTAACCTTTTTAATATCTAGTATTGTACTCAACAATGCGACTACTTTCTAGCATTTTTTTATGGGTACCTGATATGAGCACTAGGTCATTAGCGTTTACTAAATATTGTATGTAATATTCAAATTTCAAATGTTTATTTTCGTCTTTTTTGTGTGCTTTGTTTATTATCTTATTCGAGAGGATTATAAATAGTAGGGGGCTTAAACTTTGGGCTTCTGTATTTTTCTTTTTACATCGAAAGTTTCTGATCTTTGTTTATTTAGTCTGATCTCTTCCAGTATGTTTGAAAGACTCCTTTTAATATTTTTTGTAATGTTATCGGTAAGTTAAATTCTGTTAGGGTTCTCCACAGTTTTTTTTTTTTTGGAATAGTATCGAAACCACCTGTGCGTTTCATTAACTCTAGGTATACTGATCTTATTTACTAAAAAATATAAGAAGTAACTTAATACCCAAATATATTAGAAGATCTTTAGAAGTGTAGAGTTTAACATGTTCGATTATTAGTTGTGTAAAAGCACTTTGGGGGTGGCGTTGGATGATAATCTGAATTGGACAGCACAAATTGGTGCCATCTGTAGCAAGTTAAATAGTGTTAAGGTTAAGGTTGCAAAATTTGCTTTGAAGTGACGATCTCAGATCCACAGCCGTATACTCTCGTGATTGTATATGTTATTTATTCTAAACTAATATACTAATATAACCCATCTAGATTTTAATATCTTGGCTTCATCGTCATATGTTTCGCTTCTGTGGAAATTTTACTTCACAATATACAAATAATAAAACTACCTGTTTAGTATTTATTTTGATCGTCTTGTCACACCACTAGATTACATTGTCAGTGTTGTAGACTTTAACATTCCTTAGCACTACAAATCGTCCCAAGTGTGTATACACAAACAAATTTTTTGCATTTCTTTTCAGTGACGGTGCCTGGCTTGCAATGTATTAGTCGCTGGAAGTTTTCATTCGGGCTGAAACATATAGTGAATAATATTAGGACGCCCCAAAGCACTTTTGATAATATGAGTAAGTACATGTAAAACGCTCATTGGAAACATACCACCCCTTCATCGTGCATCTGAGTGAACCGTTTCCGCAGGAGCATTCGTGGCAGTCGTTCAACTTATAGGACACACCAGTCTCGCATGCTAAAAGGAAACACTTTAGGCATCGCTACTCTAAAATAATTCCAGCTTCATTTAAACTCATGAGAGATTTGTTCCATTTTGGAAAATTATATAAATCTTTAAGAAAGCATTGCGTTTCTAGAAAAAAGACAAAATGTTTGATTTTCGTTGTTTTTATACTCTTCTTTGCCTAATTCTAATTGTCCCCTTGACTTAATGTGGTTGTTCTATATAAATAAGATATTAACTAGTATCCAGCAAATCAATCATATCAGGTATTCCTGAACTGATAAAGATTAAGTCAAAAGGGTCGAGGATGTAACATACCTAAACCTTTTTGTCCTATCTGCCATTTACTAAACGCCTGACTTACAACTGACTTTTAAACATTGCCTGATAAAGAAAAATCGAAGAATAGAATGTAGAAAATTTGTTTCGCTTTGAATCCCCTTAACTATAGACAATATATAATGCTTTTAAAAAATAATACCTACAATATTATCTAAATTAAAAAAAAGTATTACTACCCAAGAATAGAAAACAGAACCAACGCGAATTTCAAAAGCAAAGTGTGTTGCATATGCATTAAAGTAGAACTTATTTATATTCTGCCGGTATAAACATATAAAAAGTATAAACTGAATTACTTTACAGAAAAGATAATACTCGTTGGGACTAGAAAAAACTTACACCATTCCTTTTCGTCAGAGCTACATACTAAGTGTAAAGAAAAAGAAAAAATAAGAGCGAATAATCCCAGCAGCTTCATTTCTAAGACGAATTCACACTGTTTTCTATACAATTGCCCTTCAAGTATAAAAAATGGTTGCAGTATATGTGGCTTCAAAGAGTTTCAAATCACTATTAAGAAACGCACATTGCAAAACAAATAAGTAAATTAAAGAGCCCTAAACTCTACTATTCAATTAAAGCATGCTTATTGTTTAACTGAGGCAATATCAGAACTTAAACGAAGCACTTTAATTTCGTAATTACCAGCCGCATACGGTATTACTTATTCGTATCACTATTCACTGAAAATTCTGCAGTTTTGGTAAGTATTTGACATTTGAAGAAATTATTTAGTTTCCGTCTGACATTTTCTTAGGATGCCCTTTACTGAAATCAGTTTGTATTGTTTATTTCTAGACTACTGGCATAAGGCTTGCGGCATATGTTAGCCAGCCTGATTTTGTATGTTTAGTCAAATAGTCAATAATAATGGGCTAATAACTCATATTCGTTATTGCAGCTATGATCATAAGATCAAAATGTAAAATGAAAAGTGTTTGGCTCTCCTATTAATTCAAATCTAGAATGCAGAACACTGAATCATTAATATTCCAATTGATATTCGATAATTAAAACTATAATTTATTATTAGTCACGCTGTTGTTTTGGGTATTTAGGCACACTGGCAAACTGAATATTATCAGGCCAAACTGCAACATCATCAACATGTTTCTACCAAAGTATTGGTTCGTTTGTGCTCAAAGTCTAACACGCCTCGGTTTATAGCTCAGCGGTAGGGTTACTTCAATGGCGTCGGTTTCGGAAGAGGAGGGTGGGCGTTACCCTCAGCTAGACACTGGATTTGATTGGAACAAAGTTTATTATATTTACACTACTAACTAACATACAGATAAGCTTATAACTAGGTAACATATATGTACAGAAAAAGAAAATGGCCGATTGGCATCCGCAGTTGGAAGCTGGTGTGGTCCTTCGGAGGCGGTGCCGGCGGCTTCCTCCTGCGGTTGCAGCGGCGGCGGTGGCGACTGGCGACGGGGCGGCGGGTTGAGAGCAGCGGCGGCGGCAACGTCGGCGGCAGTGCTGATCTCCTTGGCGGAGGCGGCGGCTGGCGGCTTCTTTCTGCGGTTGCAACGGCGGCGGTGGCGACTGGCGACGGGGCGGCGGGCTGTGAGCAGCGGCGGCGGCAACGTCGGCGGCAGTGCTGATCTCCTCGGCGGAGGCGGCGGTTGGCGGAAGTGGCTCGAATTCCCAAATTCCCCGAAGACGGCAGACAGCAGAGTCCAATGAAGAGGATTGGCTCTAAGTCCACGTAGGTGATAGTCTCGGAATCCGGCGAGGGCGATAGGCTCCAAGTCCAAGAAAGCGGCAGCTCGGTGAACGGCAGAGTTGTCCTGGGAGGCTGGAATGGCTGCTGGTGGTCCTGGGGGCTGTAGTGGCTGCTGGTGGACTCTCCTGGATTGAGTAATTTCCTAGTGCCAGCGTCCGACTATTTAAAGGTGCCAGTCCTTTGTCAAACGCGATCTCGCAGCTCATTGGTCGAAGTAGAAGGGATGTTTTTTCCCGTTTTTGATGTATTTCGGATTATGGCGTTTAATTGAGCGGCGTGATCCATTATCGACTTGATTTGGGTCGCAATCAATAGTCGTTGAAATGTAGATTCTAACGACACCCAATTTGCTAGGTTTTGGTAAAGATTAATTGAAATTGGAATTTTTTAATTCCGTGTTCGGCGTAAAACTTACTTAAGCATTACTCTTATTGCGTATGTTAAGAAGTTATGTTTGTTTCGATTGGTTGCGCGCTAATTTTATATGAATTTTGATACTATTCACTCCTTCCTGGGATGCTTCCTTCCGCTAATTATAATTTAATTTGTAATTTTGCACTCGTGCCCGCTGTACTCGGTCGTGGCCCTGATTTCTTCGTTACAAAATGCTTTTCCCCGGGCCGCTGTGTATGCTGAATTTCGGCCGCTCCGCCCGCATGCATTCGCTGGCTGATGGATCTCGATCTGCCTGGGTGCTAGAGACTTGGGATTGATTTTATCCGGTGGCGGTTAATTTTTCCTATCGGCAGGTATCCTTATGTGGGGGTTTTGATTGGGCGCACTCTGATTTAAGAGCGTTTTAGTAATTGAACTCGGATTATTAATTTGGTAGCGCGTTCGGAGTTTGTTCGCAGCGGCGCCGTTTTGTCGGCTTCCGGATTTTATTGGGGTCTGGCGAGCCGTTGGCCCTTTATTGTCTTTGTGCAGAGGTTTGCACTTGAGAATTGGTGCTCCTTTGAGCTGGCATGCCGCGATTTATTGTTTTATTTTTGTAACGGTTTTCTTTTAAATTCTTGTAGGATAGGGGCGATTTGCTGGTGAACAGATGTTTTTGTAATTTGTTCGCTGCCTGCTTGGCGATGAAAAATTACTTCGTTGTCTGTTAACCGGTTCATATTAAGTCCTAAAAATATATATTACTATCAGGAAAAACCCATTGCCATATCAAAATATTGATAAAATGTATGGTGTAACTGAAAATATGTTGTTTTAATACATAATGTTAAAAGTTTGGTAATGATATCAATGTCTTAATTGTGGTGTCTCTAATACATACCCGACACATACATCCCCGTAGTACAGCTACGCTGCTGCGTAACATTTTTTTGCTGTTAATTTACTGAGTTATGGCATTACGTTATGCTACTATATGTTAGATGCTATATTTTTGTACTAATTAAAAAATATATAAATATAAATATTAAAAGCTACTACAGCTTCAGAAGTGGGACAAAAACAATGCACCTTTAAATCACGGTCCGTTTTACGTGTTGCGGTAAAGTATAAAGTAAATAAAATCTTTAATCCAAATTCCTGGAATAAAACAAAACATTACCTCGGTAAAATCTATTGCTGCTTTTCATAACTTTATTTATGAAGAAAACAGTGATATTCAAAAAAACGTGAAGAACGTTGTAATTTTACGGGATTTATTTCGAACTTGAATTGGAACCATTCAATAAAAAGAAATGATGGGCAGCAGCTACTTTTAATTTGGGTGATTTAAATGCTATTTGCATTAAGCGTATCGTGAATTTGGATTTTTTGTGGAATGAGAAACAAGATGATGAGAATGATCTGCATGAAGCTGAGGTCAAGAATATAATGGGGATCTTCTATGGAGGCGACCAATACCCAGATTGGATTCCAGACTTCGAGTACTGTGACGTTAGCTCCAGCACACATGTGCATTTTTTATATTAAATAATGCATTCAAATTTGTCCATGGTTAATTTCCCTCCTAACCACCGCTTGCATCGCCCGACGTTCGGACAGAAGATAAGAAGACGTCAACCAGCGATGCGTAAGATCTCCTACAAGCACGCTCGTCGCTTCACCAACTGATTTAAACCAATTAGGTACGAGTTCCAACTTACGTGGATTTTAAATATTTAATTTAGAGCACTTCATTTAAATTAGCATAAAGAAGTAACATCTCGAAAGTATATATCATGTTTGCTTTAGTAAAGAAACTAGTGTCATAAATTATATAGAATTAAACAATTGTGTTATTAAAAAAATGTAATATGAGCAAAAATTGAATTGATCAGGAAATTTCAGACGGACTGTGGCCGTTCCATTACTTCATCATTATACAAAGAGATAATTATGACACTTATAACCAAGGCTACAGCAGAATGTTGAACTAACAGCTCAAGAAATAGCAGTTAAGGCAAAGCATAGAAGTACAAAAATGATGTATTACAAAACTTTTGAAAATAAAAAACGTGGTTATTAGTAAAAATTATAAAAAGTAGGTAAATCAATATTCTACTTTAATTTAATGTATTTATACTTAATAACACTATTTACAAACAATCAAAATTATTATATACAGGGCGTCAGGAAAGTCAACCGTGTTACTTCTGGAGATGCTAGGGGACGCTAGATGGAGTCGAAAAGTCCTAATCCATTTTTGGCTTAGAAGCAGAGTTTTCGTAAAAACGAATGTTGAAAATTAAAAAGAAAAAGTTGAGAACTGCTGTACTTTTCCTTAAATTAGAGGCTTGACGCAGTGTCTTGAGATAGGCTGGGAAAACAATTGTCACATATGCCGTCTACATACATAATTTATTAGCTTTTGGAACAAGGAGTTTGATCATTTTAAATCCAACAGTGAAGACAAAATATCGAAGTACTCACAGACCCAACATCACCAGAATACCATACACAAATACATAATCAGCATACTTCTGCACGGTGTATATTTTTACTACAAATTGCCAAACACGCAATTATTTATTACATTGACATTAATTGACAAAAAAAACATCAAAAACTAAAAAGGCAGTAGGCATCATACAGCGGTTCACAAAATTTGCCGTGCCAGTTTTAACAGTGAATTCTGAAGAAATTATGCTTCCTTTTTGTGGAATATTTCTCGTTCGTTGTTAAGGTTGTGCATCATGGCACCTGTGTTAAACAAAGGAGTACTCATCAAGGACCGACCAAACGATTACAATATGACTTCCTGAATTAACACAGCACAGCTCAAGAAAGTATCTTCCACGAAATTCCAATCTTTGCAAAGCGAATCAAACTTGAAGTTGAGCCGACTATACTAGAAATCCTACGTGCCATACAAAACCTAAAAAAGAATAAAGATTCCAGCTCTAATATTATTCCATCCAAATTAAAGGGTGTTTCAAAAAGAAGGCAATTTTTTATTTTAAAATAAAACAAGTTTTTTTGAGGGATTGCTGATATTTTTATTGAATTTTAAAGTAGACATATTCCGATTAATTTTATGGACTCTGGATGCAGACCTTTGCTTTTTTATGAAATTATATATGACGTTGTCTTAGAGTTGCGGTTCTATCTCATTAATTACGCGGTGGATATCGGCATTGAGCTCGGGAATTGTTCTAGGGTTATTCGCACAGACCTGAGATTTCAAAAAACCCCAAAGAAGGAAGTCGCACGGCGTCAAATCGCACGATCTCGGTGGCCAACTCTTCTTGGCGCTTCAGAAAACAATGGGGTCCAAAAATCGTTTTCCAAATAAATCAATTAGTTCACGCGCAGTGTGGCAGGTTCCGCCGTCTTGCTGAAACCACATGTCTTCCAGGTCCATACCTTCCACTGGAGGACACAATAACTCCATTATCACGTGTAGTGACGTTCGCAAATTTTCAGCAACACTCACATTCACAGTTGCAATGCTTTCTAGAGACCGACCAGAACGACAACGTACAGGAGATTTTATCTTCATAATTGATCCAATTTTCACCAATTTCTTAATCAATCTTTAAAAAGTGGACAGATTAGGTGCACTTTCACGACTGAAAATTGCACGAACTTTGCGAACGGTTTCAGCGTAACTTTCCCCATTTTGGTAATCGTTTTTCAAGATGATCAGACGCTGTTATTTCCTGTAGCCCTCCATAACTACAAAATCGCAACAATCAAAGATGTCAGATGTAAAATTTTTAGGGTTGCAACTTTTACAGAAAAAAAATGGTGCAAATTTTAAAAATTGCTTTCTTTTTGAAACACCCGTTACATATCGTACGTGCATGATTTTTACGGTGTAAAGGTGTGCACAAAGTCTCTTAAACTTCGTCTGTCATTGGAGAGTGCTTTTCCTTGTTTCCAATTTATGTTTCTTTTCCTTTGGCCATCTCAAATCTCGGATCTGTCCCTGTTTCATTTTTTTGGTCCCTTGCTTTCTACATCTGTTTCACTTGTTAATGTTGTGCTGTTCTGGTTGATCAAGAAGTATGGATTTTTGTTAAGAAAACTGAATCTCGTGGCTCATGGAGGTCCATCACCTGAGATGCAACTATCCTCCTTGCGACCCTAAGAGTTACGGCTCCAACCTCCAACACGAAGCCTCAGAAACGACGAGATAGGCTCCCGCGGCGTCCAAAATATACTCCGCAAAGCTACGCGAACAATTTATTTTATTATTTGGTTAATGTGCATTTCGTCTATATACTTGAGTATGAATCTGGCATTGGCATTCTGAATGCTCTAACAACTAAGTTACGTAATCGAGCAAAAGTAATTCTGCAAAAATTATTCTTCTAATCTTTTAAATAATGCATGCTAACTAAGTTGTTTGAAATCACCAGTCTAATACAACTATTTAGCCGTTACATACTTATACGATTCAAGGGAGTCAGTAAGCGCTTACAACCACGTAGTTTAAAGCTATGGTATTTTGATTAATAAAGTAAACAAAGGGCTTTTTGATTCTGATAGTTTTTACAACATTAGCCCGTACTGAATAATATTTATACTGTCATACAATTCATATACTTGCCCGATGGCTTACTCAATTACAATTTTAGATATATGTTTTAATCTAGTAATTCTCACATGCATTATTTACATACAAATTAATATAGATTAACTTAGATATAATAAATTGCATCTATTTCTGGTTGCTTGAAACTATAGCTCTAGCTTAAATATTGTATAGTGCATTATTGCATATTATTACTTTTACATTTTATAATTTTTTATGGGTAACGTTTGTGGGAACTTTTGCTTCCAGACGGCCTAGTTGAAGCGTTCTTTGAAATTTAGGAAATATTTCTTTTCTTGTTGGACCTGGCGCAATTCAAAAATTTTGACTTTAAGCCAAAACCAACGCAAAAACTAATTGCTGAGGTTATCTCCCACCCGAGGGCTAGATCTGTAGCATGAGTAGTTATTTTATACGACTGCTTTCAGTAACTACGACATTCAACAAAAGACTCAGAAAGACTGGATTTACTATAATTACATAGCAATTGACACCACCATAAAATAAAAAATTGCAGAGTACTAAAAATTATAAACCTACGAACAGGTAGGCCAACAAAATGATTACAATGGCTGCTTAAATTAACAGAGCACAGTGCAGGAGACGTACGTTTGTCTGTGGCGGATGTTTATAGCATCAAAACCCTTATCTGCAGTGATCACTAACTAATGCAGGTTGCGTAATACCTAAGCTGGAGTTCCTGTCTCTCGGCCCTCCGTACTTTCAATATTGCTCCACTCGATAATGCAACTACTTCATTAGTTATTTCGTTGAACCTCGAAGTCGGCAAACAGCAATGTATGCAGGACTTTAACCCACCCTGTGCGGCAAAACAGGCGCTATTTTAACACTTTTTTGTTGATAAAGTTACTGAAAGGGAGATTTTCAGCACGTAAGTTGATCTTTTGTTTAATTACGGCACTGGTGGGAAACAAAACCATCTCTTTCCAGTGATTTTAGCTTCGGCATCAGCAGAAAACTGGGAGACCTCAGGTCTGCCCTGGCTGCAGCCTTTTGGGCTTAAGGCTTGCGCTGCAGTGCTGAATTCAAATGCTTTCACCAAACTAAGCATCTTCTTCTTATACCCCCTATCTTGCACGCAAGCACGCGCATGTCGGAGCTTTTCCTTTTATCGCAAATAGCGGCGCACTGGCGGTCGGGCTTCAATTGTTATTTGAGTCGACGGCATTGAAATGTAATATATTAAATGTGCTTAAATTCAATTTGGGCAGATGCTAACGTTTCGATATTAATGACACACGTTTGCTTACACTTCTTTACCAAGAACGTTAAAGTTATGTTTGCGCTGCCAACTCTTTTTTCACCTAAGCGCCACAATTCCCCCTCGTAACCGCTTGCGAATTACTTTAGGGAGTTCAGGCGTCAGTTCTACTGCTTTAACTAAGTAAACCTGGAATGCCCGAGACTGGAGTCGAAGTCGAGCCCAAACGCTAATTTATCTTTCAATCGGGCCTCGGCTGGAAACTACTGGCCACAGAGATGCCGTTGCGTTACCAATCTAATTCTACTTGTTTTCGGGTTTGTTATCTGTGACCTAAAGTTCAACCTACCGTATCCTTGCTGGTTGTTATGACACCCCAAAATAACATACCTGTTAGAAGGACTGTAATGGATTTTTTTATATTTGGTTACTATAGAAACAACAATCAAGCACTTTATTACGCAAAAATATTTGCAGTGTTCAACGGTATTTTTATTTTTAATAGTTTATAGCACAGAAAGTATTATACGACACTCGATCGTACCTTAGTGGAACAGGCCTTAAAAATATAAAAACTTGGTTCTTGGGGACTAGTATCTATAACTTTTCTCTGCCTGTTTTAAGACACTTACCGATCTTAAAACGTAATTTACTATTGTGTATATATTTATAGGCTATATAGATTGTAGTGTGTTACCTTCATTGTGGTATATTTCGTTTCAGCGAAAAATGTACAGTCGTGTGCAAATAAATCTGGGACAGTGTTTTTTTCACATGCAGATTCAGTTAAGAATTTGAAAAATATTTCCATGGATTTCCTCTTATCAGAGAGAGTTACGGGTTTCAGTACCTGTTAAAGTTTAATGTAACTCTTTCTGATAGCAGGAAATCCATGGAGATATTCTTCAATTCTTAACTGAATCTGCATGTGAAAAAACACTGTCCCAGATTTATTTGCACACGACTGTACCTCACGATATACAAATAATAAAATTCTCTGTTCTTCTAATATTTACTTTTGTGTTCTTTTTTAGTTGTTTGAAAATATTCTATTATTTTATTTGTATTTGTATAATTATGGGCTTTAGTCTAAACTAGCCACTAAAATATGATACTTTCTAAATTTAGCACAGAACCGAAACGAGTCCAAAGCTAATCGTCAGACCGAGGGCTGTTTTTAAGAATCGGGAAGCGTTTTCTGTAGCAGTTTTGAAATATCGATGGGCCTTTGCGGGAGTTAGCCGTGAATTCCCATATTATAATGGTGTGAACCCGAAGCGACCGGGGGTGGCATTTTTGTACAATGCGAAGGCTTGGAGGTGCTTTTAGCAGTCGGTGGGCGAGGTCGCACGCGTATGAACGTATAAGCTAATCCACCGCTGGTGTAATTCTACCGCGATTATGTGTTTTGAAGTGTTTTGTGTAAGTTATATGAATTATAATTTATAAGAGAGCGGATGAAATGATGAGGTCTGTGAAAAGGAATGCTAGTGCTTGCGCAGTTTGCAAATGTAGTTATTGACCAACGGAGTCGAACATTCGTTATTGTTCGAACTGAGGCTGATTGTAGACAGCTTTATTAATTGGGTCGTTGTTCATTGTTATCCTTGGCTAGGGGACAACTCGCCGTGGAGAGCGCTCTCGTGTCTGGATCAATGGCCTTTCGGCGAGATGGCCCACGATGCCTGACCTTGCTTATCAGTAACTCCAGATAGCGCGACTGGATCGCTTGGAAAGCCGTCTTCCGAAGATGTCTTATACCTGTGCCTTTAACGGTCCATGCGGCCACCGTAATTGCGGGTTACATTGACATGGGTTGGACCCATTGATGCAGTTAGTGTTCGGTTAATGCGTACTAGATGCGGTAAGCATCCGTATTTGCAGGATTATTACAGGCACATCATCGGTGGTGCACCGAAGAATATCCCTGACGTCGCATTCTTCGAGATGCGACGCGGATGGCCATAAAACCTCCTGTAAGTATTATGTAATAAGCGCAAGTTATATTATGACTAGACAATAGGCCCCCTGTGTAAAACTGCAAGCTTGCAACCTTGAACAATAATAGCTTCTTTATGAGAACTGCAAGTCTGCAACCTTGAAAGCACGTGGCTTCCTGTCTCACGCTCCGTTTAGAGATAACGCTTATCTTAGCTGATTAGACATACTATATATACAAGTAGTTTGCATCTTTTAATTAAGCTCCAGTCAGTCGATAAGTTCCATTGTGTTCGTATCATAGCTAGATGTAAGAAATTGTCCGGCGGCTAGCTGTGTGCTTCCAATGTTATATTTCATTGTAAAATAAAAATAAACGTTTTTTAAAAAGTCGTTTCGGCGGCCTTTTAATAAAACTGGCGCAGTCGTTCGGATTTGTGGAGGAAAACCTGGAAAACTACAAACATCGAGTCAACCAGCAACTTTCCTTGAGGTTCAGCTCTTTGCCGCAAATCGACACCTACCACCCAGCGGATCTTCGGACATCTCCAACAGGGACAAACATCGCCCGATCGTGAGAAGCGCCCGTCGACCCAGCTCCTGCTCCTCCGTGGTTATTGGAACCATCTGGTCATTGGGACCACTTGATCATTGGGATCAGTCTCTGGTTTGGCAACGTCAACAACGACGACCCCAGGACAACTTTTGGATAACGCTCTAGCGCAAAGCAGACTATCCAAAGTCGGACTTCAGGACCTAGCTGTTTGCAGGCCAGCCGACATCAACAGGATCGACGCATCCTTTTTGAAGACAACAGGACGTAGCTTGATCGCACGCCGTTCGTCAATTTTAACGCACAATGTAAGTGCATATTTTTATAATAATTTTCAAGCTTTAGAGAAAAAGCAAAGATATATTTTAAAGGCAACAAAGTAACGACTATTAAAGCGTTCGCCTAAGTAATAATTTTCAAGTTTTAAAGAAAAAACAAAATAATTAATTTTAAAGGCAACAAAGTAACGTAATATAATTTTCAAAAGTAATCATTATTAAAGCGTTCGCCTAAACAACAAAGTAAAAATTTCAAAGGCAACAAAGTAACGTAATATAATTTTCAAAAGTGATAATTATTAAAGCGTTCGCCTGATCTATAAAGCTAATTAATCTCAAACAAACTTTAACTTATACTAACATAGTTCTAATATTTATTTATAATATTAGGCAGAACGTAGTAAGCCAGACCAATTGCTGCACATACTAGGTGTGCTTAATTTGCATTTGTGCTTGCGTTCTTGCGCGTAGGGTGCCTAACAAGGTATTAGAAACATCCCCTAGTCAGTAAATTGTTTACTAACATAACGCAAAATTAAAAATAAGTGAAACAAATAAAGTAAAATTAATTTTTGTCTATAAAATTTTTATGTTTAGATCACCATTATCTTGAAGTATTAGATAAAAAATTATATTTTGAAACAATTGTAAAAATTTTATGTCACGAGATCGATCACGCTCATCAAGGAATTCAATCCCTAGAATTTTACTTTTAAATAATTGTTACAACAAATATGGTTGAACAAAACGCATCATTGTTTCCCCCACATTTTAACGTAGCTTTACTAAATGAAATTCCCACATATGATGGTAATCAAGCCACTCTTTTGGAATTTATCAGATCCGCAGAAATCATTGCAACCAAATTTTGCACAGAAAATTCAAACGATTATATCAACCAAGTAATTTTAAATTCGATAAGGAATAAATTAAAAGGTCAAGCGTTAGAAGTAATTACAGGTTACGAGTATGATACTTGGAAAGACTTAAAAAATGTCTTAATTGAAAATTTTGGCGACCAAAGGTCAGAATTGAATCTTTTAATTGATTTAACTAAATTAAAACAGAATAAAGACTCTCCCATAGAATTTTTCAATAAAGTTAGAACCCATTTGGCTATTTATAATTCTAAAGTTTCTCTGAGTCGAGAATCAAAAGACATTATCACTCATAAATTAAAGGCTAACAAAGATTTAGCACTTCGCACTTTTACAAGTGGACTAAATGAAAATTTAGGAAGCTTCGTAAGAAGTAGAAACCCAACTTCACTAGAACAAGCCTTAAGCATAGTAAAAGAAGAAATTGATATCAGATATTCTCAAAATCAAAATAATTTTCAAAGTCAGAAATTAAATAAATCAAATTTAACTTCCAATATTCAAACAAGAAAGGTTGATATGAAACCTAAATTTAATAACCCAAATTTCATGCAAAGACCATTCCAACAAAATCGAAGTAATTTTAACCAAAATCCTAAAAGTAATTTTAATCAAAATCCCAACTATTTTAAAAGTCCAACAAATTTTAACAATCCTAATAATTCTAGAATAACTCAAAATTCAAGTTTTAATGCATTTGCACCAAAACCAAATTTTTCACCAACAAATAAACCAGAACCTATGGACTTTAGCACTATAAAAAGACCAGCTACTCAACAATCAAATTTCCCTAATAAATATCGAGCAAATTCTCAGAACGTTAATAGAAATTTTAATCATTTAAATTACCATCAAGAAAAACCTCCGGATGAATATGAAGATTTAACCGAAAATTTATTTGAAAATGGAGAATTTTCAACTCCAGAAAATTTTAACGAAAACCCTCAGGAATATTTTGACCCTGACAATTTTCAAGATACAACTGAAAATTGCGAATCACAAGATTTAGACCATACTTACGATTATTTCGAATATCCAGATCCAAACGATACTGTAAATTTTCATTAAGAGCCTCGGAAAAGAATATTTTAACTTTTAATATAAATCCAAAATCAAACCTTCCTTATATTATAATTCCCGCCACCGGCGATAAACTTTTAATAGATACAGGTAGCTCACAAACAATAATTTCCCCAGAATTTGTACAACAACATTTTCCAAATTATATTTATGAAACAGAATTCGAGATAGTTACATCTCATGGAATTTCTCAACATAACTTAATTGCAGATTTACCCATTCCTAATCTTTTTTATAAAAACGGAACACATACGTGTTATTTATTCAATTTTCACCAAGACTATGTAGGACTTATTGGATCCGATTTACTTTCAAAATTATCCGCCCGAATAGATTATAAATGGATGCACATTCAAACAGAAAAAACAGTAATACCGTTCTATTATAATCCATCAAAAACTAAACAGGAAATTCAAAAACGTAATGAATGTAATTTTTCCAAATTTAAAAACTCAGATTTTGTCAGAAAACTTGTAGTACCTCCGCGTACAGAATGTTTTGTAAATTTACCAGCAGTAGGAAAGAATGGAACTAAAATAGCTCCAAAACTAAAATTTAATGAAAAACTAATTATGCCTTCAGCATTAGTGAAATTACACAATAATTGGTTTAAAACCAGTGTAATTAATACTTCAAACGAAACACAAGAAATAAATATTTATAATCCATTATTTTTAGAAGACTATGAACCCGATAGCAAAAATCAACCTATCAGACTTAACAACTTTAATATAAAAACTCCAAACACCAGAAGTATTTTAAATAACAATTTAAAAAACAATTTAAGATTAGACCATTTAAACGAAGATGAAAAAACTCTTTTGACTAATTTATGTTTTCAATACAGAGATGTATTTTACTCTCCTGAAATACCGTTATCCGTTACGAATTTGACAAAACACCACATTAGGACTAAAACCAATGCACCTATATTTACGAAAACATACCGTTATCCCCATATTCATCGCGAAGAAGTCAAGAAGCAAATAAAGAAAATGTTAAACGAAGATATTATAGAGCCATCGGAATCACCGTATAATTTTCCTATTTGGGTCGTCCCAAAAAAGTTAGACGCCTCCGGAAAACAAAAATGGCGCATTGTAGTTGACTATCGAAAGTTAAATGAACAAACTATTGAAGATAAATATCCATTGCCCCGTATAGAAACTGTATTAGACAATCTTGGCAGAGCCAAATACTTTACAACATTGGATCTTGCCTCTGGTTTCCACCAGATAGAAATCGAAAAGAAAGATCGCGAAAAAACCGCTTTTTCAACCGAAGAAGGCCATTTTCAGTTTAAAAGAATGGCTATGGGTTTACGTAACAGTCCTGCATCCTTTCAAAGGATGATAAATACAGCCTTAATTGGACTCACTCCAACACAGTGTCTAGTTTACCTAGACGACATTATAATTTTCGGAAGTTCTCTTCAAGAACACATGCAACGTTTAAAAAATGTATTTCAAAAATGTAGAGATGCTAATGTAAAGATTCAGTTAGATAAATCGGAATTTTTACATAAATCTGTAAAATATTTAGGTCATATAGTTACTTCAGAAGGAATAAAACCAGATCCATCTAAAATATCAGCAATCAAAAATTTCCCAGCACCTAAAACAAGAACCGAGATAAAATCATTCTTAGGACTATTTGGCTATTATAGAAAATTTGTCAAAGACTTTGCCAAAATAACTAAATTTTTAACCGTATGTTTAAAGAAAGAAAATAAAATTGTACACACCCCTGAATTTTTGAAGAACTTTGAGTATTGCAAACAAATTTTAATGAATGAACCAGTACTTCAATATCCTGATTTTGAAAAACCTTTCGAACTGACTACCGATGCATCTAAATTTGCAATAGGCGCGGTATTATCCCAAGATGGTAAACCCACCTGTTATGCCTCCAGAACCCTTAATAATGCAGAACAAAATTATACTACAATTGAACGAGAACTCCTAGCCATAGTTTGGGCAACTAAACAATTTCGTCCATATCTGTATGGAGTAAAATTTAAATTGTACACCAATCATAGACCGCTTGTTTGGCTCAAAAATTTAAAAGAACCAAATTCCAAATTAACCCGTTGGGCACTTAAATTAGAAGAATACGACTTCACCGTAAACTATCTACCAGGCAAATTAAATAAAGTTGCCGACGCTCTATCACGTGTTCAAATTCACCCCATGACTTTAAAAACACCCGATAGACTTCATACACCAATACCAATACAAGGTAACGAAAGCTTAATGGCAAGTAGGGCAAGCACCCCCGACATACGAGACTTTTTTTCAGTACCGACCATCGGACCACCAAAATCAAAAACGCCTAAAGTAAAAGTTATATCTGACATCCAAATAAGACCACCAAATAACGACGATAATAAATCCTATGTCGAAACAATACATTCGCAACAATCATCTACCCCCGTAATAGATATTGCCGAAAAACCTCTACAACAATTTAAAAATCAAATTGAATTTGTAATTTCTCAACTACCACGAGATATCGGAATCACTAAATACGACGGAATTACACATTATTCTGTATCCTTAAATAATACAAATAAAATTGACGTATTCAACAGGCTATTAATTGAACATTGTGAACCTAGAACACATTACCATTGTTATTTTCCTAACGACGAACTTTGTTTAGATTTTTCAAATTTTCTGCAAAACATAATTAACAATAATACACCCAAATTTCATCGATGTATGTCACAAGTGACTTACGTTCTAAGTCCACAAGATCGTCAATATTAAATCCAAAATTACCACCTAGGCAAAACCAATCACCGTGGTATCGATGAAACAATTGAACATATAAAAAGAAAATATTATTGGAAATCAATTAATAAAGATGTCACTGACTATATTAATAATTGTCATATTTGTAAAGCGCAAAAGTACAATAGAAACCCAATTAAACAGCCTCTACAGCTTACTCCTACACAAAACCAACCATTTCATACTATACACTTGGATATTTTTCAGATAGGTAAGAGAAGCTATTTAACAATAATAGATTCATTTTCCAAATTCGCCCAAGCATACTATATTAAATCTCGAAATTTAACAGACGTCATTGAACAATTACTTAATTATATGTGTACTTTTACTACACCAAATATCATTATAGCTGATGGAGAATTTAACAAAAATATTTTTAAAGATTTCATAGCTTTACATAAAATCCAGTTGCATACGACAACCCCACATCACCATCAATCTAATTCCCCAATTGAACGATTGCATTCAACAATAATTGAACACTATCGACTATTGACGGATGTACCTGAACAAAACAAAATTCAATATTGTATTCTTGCATACAATCATACGATACACTCTAATCTCAATTTAACCCCTTTTGAGATAGTATTTGGTCATACTGAATGTAGAAATCAGTTTGATTTAGACTATACAAAAACCTACTATCATGATTATTTATCTGGTCACAAAATCCGCATGAAAAAAATTTACGAAATATTGCAAGGCAAGCAAATTGATAGTAAAGGAAAACGAAATTTAAAATTAAACCCAACCCGAAAAAATAAAACATTTCAATTAAATGAAAAAGTATTTGTTAAAACAAATTCCAGAAGTAAAGATGAACCAAAATTTATAGGACCATATACAATATCCCGAATTCTAGAACATGACATATACGAGTTAACACCGCATAATGGATCGTCCAACATTAGACGCCATGCTAATGAATTACTACCCTATTCAGACCTATTACCTTCATCGTCTGTATCTTGATTAAATATTCAATCATACACGGCGATATAATATTGTAAATATTTTAAAATGTAATCCAGAACTATATTCTTTAAATTTAGGCAATGTAGTTCTTAAATAAAGCAAATAGACGCTTATTAGAAATATATATAATATTCCTATTTTATTCGTTATGATACACTTAGAAACAATTTAATGAAAATCGTATTGCTATTCAGTATAAAAGAACCTTAAATAAAATTGCTAATTTAAAAGTTTCAAACATTGACCGCTTAATAATTCCTGAATCGAATTCATAAATGTCTCGAAGATTGACTTGATACCAGTTGACACCCAGAAATTGGTTGAGGACCGAATTAAGCTTAATAAATATGAAAATTTGTTAAAACCTGTTAATTATATTAAATCTGATAATTTAAGTGTGTCTGCAATTATATTTACTCTTTGTACTATTCTTATGTTAATAATTTTTATATTGTATTTGTATTATAATAGAAACACAATGAAGATTAAACTTATTAGATTTTTAAATAAAGATTTTGAACCAGTTAACGTAAATACGTAAGTTTAATTTTCTTTTCTTTTTTGTAAGTTCAATAGAGGCATATTTGAATACCGCTATTGAACATTTTATCGGCGGACGAGTTATATTATGACTAGACAATAGGCCCCCTGTGTAAAACTGCAAGCTTGCAACCTTGAACAATAATAGCTTCTTTATGAGAACTGCAAGTCTGCAACCTTGAACGCACGTGGCTTCCTGTCTCACGCTCCGTTTAGAGATAACGCTTATCTTAGCTGATTAGACATACTATATATACAAGTAGTTTGCATCTTTTAATTAAGCTCCAGTCAGTCGATAAGTTCCATTGTGTTCGTATCATAGCTAGATGTAAGAAATTGTCCGGCGGCTAGCTGTGTGCTTCCAATGTTATATTTCATTGTAAAATAAAAATAAACGTTTTTTAAAAAGTCGTTTCGGCGGCCTTTTAATAAAACTCGCATTACTACTTAAAGCTGAATGTTCGTTGTTTTGGTTGCATGACTGATTGTGGAATAGGCTGAGTTTGTGTTCGCGGTCGGGCGTGTGTGACCACCTGCTATATGAAGGACTCGCCATTCGCCATGCACCCCCAGTATCATTTTTCTGATTTACAACCCCAGACCGCAGGGGAGTTATGGAATTTCTGGTAAGTCGCCAGTACTTGTAAATTTATGCATGTGAACCGATCTGAATCCACGAAAAAATAAATTAGCCCGTCGCACCGAAACCATGTGTTCTACACTGGTTAGCATTTATTTTGATCGTTTTATTAGAAACCACTAGTTTACAATTTCAGTGTTACAGACTTTAACATTTCTTAAGAGTACAAATGGTCCCCCATTTCTTTGTACAAACACATTTGTTACATTCCTTTTGAGTGACGGTGCCTGGCTCGCACTGTCGTAGTCGCTCGTAGTTCGCACTCGGGCTGAAATATATAGTGAGTAGAATCGGGACACCACAAAGAATATTTTGATATTATGACACAATTCATGTCAAAAAGATCATTAGAAACCTACCACGACATCTTTGTGCATGCCTTTAAATCGCCCTTAAAACATTTGCAGTTGTTGCAGTCATTCTCCCTGTAGGTCACTCCAGTCTCGCATACTGAAAACAAACGCTTTAAGTATTACACCGCTAGTGTAAAATTATTCCAGTTTGATTTAAACACATGCTTCTTTTTTTGTTCTAGAAATTTGTATAAATCATCGAGCGATGATTGCGTTCATTATAAAATAAACAAAATGTTTGCCTTTGATTTCCCTTGATGCTATTTCTTGCCTAATTCTAAAGACGCATTAGCTTAATCTGGCTGTCCTGGTTAAACAGGAGCATTAACTAGTGTCCAGCAAATAACTCATAACAGGTATTCCGCAACTCATAAAGATTAAGTCAAGAAGCTCGAGGAGGCCTTGCAAAGAGGCTTTTTAGTCTTATCTACAACTTACTCAAAACCTAATTTACAACAGAGCTGGACTGGCTAGTGGTTGGCCACACCGGCAATACAATTGAGGTGGTCCCAGACCCCAGTTTCAAAATGATAAATGATTTATCACCCCCATTTGCCTCTCCTAAACCTTGAGTATATTACACCAAAATTAACTGAAACTAGAAGAGGAGGTCTATAAATTCGCTTCCTAAGTGTAAAAGGATCAGCAATTGAATTGAATAAAGGTAATTCCTTGTAACTTCTAAAAAATAGTTGCCATCATTTTTTTGGCCGACTGTGCAAATTTGAACCTCTTGGGGCATTCTGTGCCCTTACTGTGCCACTGAATCGATTTTTGTTTAAATTCTGGGCCGTATAATGAACCCATGTTTTACCCCGTTACAATTTTGTCAATAAACTCAGCTGTATTATCACTACACGATTCCAAAAATTCTCTAGAAGTTGCCACGCGCGCTCGTTTTTGAACTGATGTGAGCAATCAAGGCACCCATCTTTTGCTCTGATCTAGGACGTATCGAAACGACCATGACGGATCCTCAAAGCCACA
Source organism: Agriotes lineatus (assembly GCA_940337035.1). Taxonomy (NCBI): domain Eukaryota; kingdom Metazoa; phylum Arthropoda; class Insecta; order Coleoptera; family Elateridae; genus Agriotes; species Agriotes lineatus. The sequence goes on along the minus strand of CALNHX010005392.1, from coordinate 20,009 downwards.
CATTTTTGCTATTCCTTTTTGCTTTAATCTTGCATTTAATAAAATGGAATTTTCATTTTTTTCACATTTTATAATTTTCCTTTTGTGATTATTTCAACAGGCTGAACACATTGAAGGTCATCCTCTAGATCAGGGCTGTCCAACACGTGGCTTGCGGGCCGCATGCGGCCCCCCAGGATATTTTTGCGGCCCGCGGATCGATAGATACTTTTCTTTCAGAAAACATGAATCTGGAATATATATTATAAAGAATTGAAAACAATATAAAATAGGTACATAGGACAAACGTAAAAAAATATATCATTAGTAAAAGAATTTTCACTTTATCAGGCAACATTGTGTTAGGAAACACTTGTCTCGTCCGTTGTCTCAGTCTGGCCGTTGCCACCAACGCGAATAGAGCTGTAGCGATCAGACACCTGTTTTTGATTGTTTTTAGTAGTGTTTAGTCCTTCTAGTTGTTAATTATTGTTAATTAATGATTACTTTGACAATTTTTACTTATCAACAATAGATATTTATGCATTAAGAGAGATATGAATATGTTTTTTCCCTGAGGTTGATATGTGTTACAGACCGAGGGTCAACCGAAGGTAAAGAACATGAATATATCCCGTGGTGCATACAATATTTTATTTACTAGCATATTAGTAAGAATAGTACTAAATTTCAAAATGTCATAATGACATTTAGAATTAGAATATGTAAGTGACATCAAGGATTGCCTCATTGTATAGTTGCTATAAGACATTATTTATAGTTGCATGGTTACCATGAGTTTGAGGGAGAAATAATTTGACAAGTCCCTTGGGAATTAAGAGTAGCTTTTCATATTTTGCTTCTATGACGAAAATGTACAATATCATGTTGCTAGTAAATAATAGTAGATTATGCAATAAGGGAGAGAAATGCATTATTTTGCTGAGGTACAATTTCCGACTCGAGGGCAAAGCCCGAGAGTCAAAAATTGCACTGAAGCAAAATAGCATTCTCTCCAAGTTGCATATACTATTTTTTTCACGTTGTAGGAAGATTTAAAACGAAAACCCGTTTTTTAAATGTCAGTTATTGACATTTGAGTTACAATTATTTTAAAATTAGTAGCCTATGGTAAATTTTAAAGTTGGTGGTACTGTAAGTCATTATGACAAGAGCTCACAATTGTCAAATTCAAGGTTAGCAGGTTAGGTTTTGCGTCAGTTTGTGTCAAAACTGACACAAAACCTAACCTGATAACTTCGAATTTGACATAATTGTTCTGTCAGTCATAATGAAAACTCCCTAGGGAAATTTTTGTCTTATTTAGTCTCTAGGGAGTAAATGTTTTACTTCTGTCACAATTTTGATGCTATAGAAACCGACTTCTACTCCCGATCGTGGAAAAATGTCATTTATTAATTTATTGATGTTTTTGTCGGTATCTCAAGAACGGAAAGAAATTAACCTAAAGTGAATATGAATTTTTTTGTTTATAATTACCTCTAAAACACATGGTGTACGTTTGTCGGTTACAGGGTACACCCTGTATATATCTTTTATGTTTCAATGCGTTTTGTAATGTAACCTAAGTTTATTGAATAAATAAAAATTAGCATTCAAATATACACGTTTTATATTTATTACAAATCACTCACAAAGTCGCGTACGACACATTTTATGATGCAGCCCTCATAACCTTAATTTTTTTTACAGTGGCCCTTGGGTTCCTTGAAGTTGGACAGCCCTGCTCTAGATACTCTCTACCCATTTAAAAAGTTTGGACCACTTGTGGGCAGTGGAATCTCCATAAACTGCTCTTCCCGAATGGTTGTCGGATTTTTTCTGCTTTGTCAAAAACTTTATTTTCTTTTGTTATCTAGATCCTAGATATACAGGAAGCGAATTAATGTACTACCCTTTGTAAAAGAATGCAGAGAATATATTGTAATATTATTTAAATTTTGGGGTTACAGCTGTTTTGGTATATGAATTAGTAATTTGGAGATGAAATCAGCTATTTGTTATTGTATTAGCGTAGCTACTTGAAAATTCTACATGAAAAATAAGTTTCAATCAGAACTCTATATTGTCAAAAACACATTAAAATTTTATTTAAAATTTAGTTATGTCAGATAAAATAAAATTTAAAATACAAAATACAAGCCTTTCGCAGTAAATCATCTGTAAAATTTAAACAAACAAACAATTAGAAAAATAGGTGAAAGAATAAGCCTGACATTTAATTACATACCAGAATAAATCTATTGTATCTTATTGAATAAGTTTCGTTATATTTGCTTGTTTAAATTTGAGATATATTTTTCCATGTTCCTTTCAAAACTCAACATTTCCAATCAGTATTGTAAAACAGGAATGAGGTTGTGGTTATTTTATGTTTTTTTTCCTCCTCCCATAAGTTTTCTTACAGAATATTTTGCTAATCACGAAAAGGCAAAGCTCCAGGTTCAATTTTCTCTGAGACTGCACTACGAAACAGTACCAAATTAACCACAAGTGACCTCGGCACAATGGTGAATAAATGAAACTGGCACAAATAATATACTTTCTTCTACTCACTGTATAGAAAGTCGGCTTTTGTGCCCTAGTTTTAGGAAACAAAACTGTCAATTTCCAACCAGCGGGAGCCAATTTTTATTGCTCCCGCATTTGTGTTTATGTCACCATGGATATCACACCAAAGCTTTACAACGTTATGCTGATTTGGAAATTAGACAAAATGTCACTACAGAAATCTAGAGTCACTATAATGATTTCCTAAAGCAACATTTTTGAAATTTCGGTCAATAGAACATGTGTTCGAAGAAAAAATCATATATATATCACTGGAGCAAAGGTTCATTTCCTCTCATGTGTGTTTAATTCTCTCCGCTGAAGCGTCGAGCATTAAATTTACACGCGGGAGAAAATGAATACCTTTGCTCCCTACATATATAAATAGCTATTATCAACGAAATTAAATAGAAACAGGGAGCGAAAACTACACACTAACTTTCGGGTTGGTTTCCCCTATAAACAGTAACAATTGACCATTTAGGTCACCATAGCAACATGTTATACAATTGTTTTTAGTAAGTTTTTACAATTTTTGATTCCTAACTTCCCCACTTTTTTGTAGTATTATTTAATTTTTAGGTTGCTTTTCAAATGCTCTTTGCATCATTGTGCTTTCTTACACTGCTTAATAACCCTTAAGCTGCATTATAGATTGTTGGCATTATGATATGAATACCAAACCGCTGAATAAAACTTCTGTGGCCCTTCGAAACACCTTTGTACTTAAGCGAATTCATTATCGTGTCTTGACTTTACACAATTAATCTGTGAGATATCACAAATTAGCTACATTTGCCATACCGAGCACAAATATTGAATACAAGCTGAACGCAACCCTGATGATACTCTTTTGTTAAGTTACTAACCTTTGTTAATTAAATTACAGTTATTCATAATCATGTCTTATGTAATTATCAATGTTTACTAGTAACTTATATTGTTGCAATAAATACAGTACCAATTCTGGACCTATGTAAATTGCTGTAATTATCATACCATTACAATATCGACGTAATAATTTTGTATTATATTTTTTCAACCATATTTCGTATTAACTTTTTATTACCTCACTTAATGCTAAATGCAACTATCTAATAATAACTGAAATTATATATTATTCCAGAAATCAAATTAATACTTTTTAATAATATTTCTATTTTTTATTGTATGTACTGGTGAGGAAAGGGAAATCTTTTGAGATGTGTTCAGAAGGTCAAAATAAGCCAATTATTATGTTTATGTCCGATTCTCAACCCTTATAGAGATATTAGAGGGGGTTTAAATTAAATTTTGTCAATTTGCTGAAAACTGCTAGAAGATTTTAAAATGAAAATTGACAGATTTTTCTATAAATAAGAGGGTTTATGAATGAGAATGTCTTTAATTTGTAGATTATTTTTTTAACGGGGTGAATTTAGCAACTCATAATATATTTTATTATTTTACAGAAAATCTGTTGATCAAAAATATTGTAGGAACTAAAACAGTGTTTAAATAAATCAACCTTTGCACTATATATTTTTTGGTATTCAAATTCTTGCCCGCCGAAAAAAATCCAATAAAAACGTTTATAGGGGTTGCTAATTTCAATTCCGTAACGTCATGCCTAAAAATTTAAAACACCTCTTAAATTGCTATTGCTAAACAATATCTGCCACTTCTCAATTTGATATCATTTACCAGCTTTCAGTAAAATGACACAAATTTAATTTTAACCCCCCTCTAATATCTTCGAACACATCCTCAAAATAATTACTTCTCTTCCCGACTTATCCTGTATCTTATTTGGCAAGCATTTATTTGTTTCTGTTTAAATGTAATTATACTAATAAATGCGCTTGTGCTATAATTTTTGTTAAAATAGTAAATTAATATTCTCTAAAACCCTGGATAATTTTGTTGAAATCTTTATCAATTAAAACAATCCTTATTGTTATCGTTCACATAAATAATACAAGTAAGTGCTGGGAGACGTGCATCTTGTTATAAAGTTGTCATTTACAGCCTAGCTAGGTATAAGACTTAGCTTATCAGAGACCCATCTATGGCGCATTGAAGTCGCCTGAATAGATTATCTATACCCTGTCAAGAATCTCTACGCGTAGCCCTCGGTAGTAAAATTTATTTCAGCTAGAAGTGTATGATAAGTTGCATAAGTGATGTATTACTAATTTTCAAGTGAATTCTTAACCCTTGCAGTAATTCTAAAGCACAAAGTAAGCATTGTTTGCAATTCGCTATTTCTCCACACTTAAATAATTCAGTCAAGACGTCATAGATTTTATCTATTGCAAATAATGGCTTAGGCTGTTCTTCACAACCTTCAGTATCTCTCCAATCATTATCATTGAATTCGAAGCCTCTGTCAGAATCTAATATGTTTGTCGAACTGCTTTGTAGTCTTCATAGCGAGTCGCAAATTGAATTAATTCTCTGTACAGCTGAGCGCGATTGGTTCTCGTAAGTTGAGCCAACTTCGAAGCATATGGCCGTTACGAGACGTTTCGGCATTCTTGAAGTTTTTGAATTTTCTGGGGTCCAATTGTACAATGTCTTTCACAGGTTCTCCATTAAAGATAAAACGTTGTTTAATTTGCTGTACTGCTGTATCAAAGATCACATAATAAAAATCTCTTTTGAATTTATTGGAGACCGATTTGTCAATCTGTTTAGTAATTTTCAGCTAAACCTTTATTTAAATGAGGCACACAATTAGTGGCGATGTGGTGCAGTAACAATTTTCAGGGTTTTCCATTTTTAGAGGTTTTCAACGATTCTCTGACTTGAATAAATTATATTACCTGATAAAGAAAAATACAGCACAGAAGGTAGATTTTTTTCGCTTAAGAACCCCTACGCAATGCATTAAAAATATACGTTACAATGCAATGTTATCGAAATTGAAAAAGAGTATTACCACCCAGAAATAGAAAACAGAACCAACGCCGGTTGACTTTCAAACGCAAACTGTGTTGCATATGTATTAAGGTAGAACTGATTTACATGTTAGTAGCTATATTCCGCGGCGTATGCCGCATTTAAAATGTAGGACTGTTGCACAGTAGACCATTACCACAGAAACAATAAGGGTGCGTTTAATCAGAGCGTTTGGGCAATCGTAGGTCCCATTCAGTAAGGCAGTAATGAAATGTATTTGTGTTCGTAGTTTTAAAAACTACAATCAATCCAATATTCCCGTTAAAAACAATGCGAAGTTTGTTTAGAAAAGCCCGAAAATAGTAAACGGTTGAATGAAGCCTTGGTACTTTTGCTGGTATAACACGGTATGTAGTGTTGTGCATTATTTAAGAGGTATGGCAAGGAAATTGTGCCGGAATAAACGTATATAAATAAACTGAATTACACAACAGATAAAACTAGTTAAGTAGAACTAGAAAGAATTTACCCCATTCCTTTTCGTCAGAGCTGCATACCAAATGTAAAGAAAAAGAAAGTATAAAAGCGAACAATCCCAGTAGCCTCATTCTTAAGACGAATTCAGACTATTTTCTGTACAATTATTCGAAAAATATAAAAAATGATTGCAGAATGTGTCATTTCCATAGGCGCCGACTTCGTAAAATTCCATGTGGGGCCATTGGATATTCACAGTTGGGTTGGGGGAGGGAGGGGGGGTGGGGCACGGAGTACCCCCAGCTAGAAGGGGGATCCGGGGGGCCTCCCCCGGAAAATTTTGAAAAATTTGAGTTCAAATACACAGTTTTAACGCTTCCAATTGACTATATTTTTGTCACTGATTTATCTAGGGTAGGTTTCAGAAAATATAAAAAATAACGCATAAAATTTAAAAAACATAGACAAGCAGCACTTAGATACTACTTAATGACAAGAATATAAATAGGTATGCTAAACAGATTTATTCACAAACAAATTATACAAACCACTTAAATATTTCTCTGTGAAAACAAAAACAAATTCTGTTTCATAAAATATAAAAATAAACTAGGCAAAAGACAACTCCAACTAACAACAAAGTTACTTCATAAAAAATGTATTTTGAATTTAAACACAGGAATTTTATGTGGGGCCCAGCCCCACGTCTATCATTTCATGTGGGGCCTGGGCCTGGCGGCCCCCATTAAGTCGGCGCCTATGGTCATTTCAAATAGCTCTAAATTACCATTATCAAACGCACTTTGGTAATCAAGTAAATAAATTAAAGAGCCGTAAACTCTACTATGCAATTAAAACAAGCTTATTGTGTAACTGGGGCAATAAAAGAACTAAAATAAGGCACTTATATTTCGTAAGTAGCCGTCCCATAAGGTAAACATTCTGCCATTTTAGGAACTTAAAGGATGAGAAATTTTTTAGTTTGTATCCTGAAAATTTTCTTATTTTTGGACTACTGGCACAATGCACTCGGCATATGTCAGCCACCCTGAGTGTTTTAATGTTTAGTCAGTTGCAGTCAATTAATGGGCTAATAACCCATATATTTGCTTATACAGCTATGATCATGAGATCAAAATGTAAAATTGAAAATGTTTGGTTTTCCTATTAATGCAGAATACAGACCACTGAATTATTAATATTGCAATTTACCTTTGATAATTAAAACTACATATAATATACTAAAGTACGTTTTTTTCCTATAAAAATTTTTAAGGTCAAAGCATTACTTGGATTCTTTTAAAATAATATGTTGGTAGAATTTATTTTAGTAACTTTTTAGAACTAAAAATTGGTGGGAAATTTAAAATCTGGCATTAAGGGAGTTTTGTTTTTAGGTACTCTTTCGTAAACTTCTTTTTCTGGCATGTTAGGCTGCAGATCCAACAGTTCTTCTGCACACCTCAGAATTGCTTTTTTTACATTTAATTTTAAAAGATTCTATTTTCTACGCGTGTTCATTTTCAAAAAAGAAAAGTTGACAATTTAATTTTAAATGTCAAATGACACAAGTCGTTTACAGGACAACCTGACGAAAATAAATTTTCTAATAATTTAAAAAAAGCATTTTTTCCAATTTTAACTTCACCTTGAAAATTTTTATAGGAAAAAAAGGTACTTTACTCATGATGTTGTTTTGGGTATTTAAGCACACTAGCAAATTAAATATCATGAGACCAAACTGCAACATCATAACATCCCTCCAGCAAAGTATTGGTTTGTTTGTGCTCAAAGTCTTAAAAAACAGGTTACTATCAAAGAGAATCCATTACCATCTTCAAATTTTGGTACAATTTATCCTGTAATCAAAAACACGTTTTTTCTATTTTGCACCTTTAACGTACTTATTACGATACGCATTTGCGTATTGTACTGAGCGCCAGTACAATACGGAACATTTGACGTTGTAATATTGGCAACGTCAACCTGACTCGTGTCCACTCGTATCTAATAACCGTCAATTCAATCAAAACGTCATATTCACGGTTTTTGGTTTTTATGCTATTAACTGCCGGACCATATTAAGGTGACACTATGTAGGTTGTACATATTACCAAATTCATTTATGATTTTTACAGATTCGTGGGAGTCAGTGACCAATGAAGACAACATAACCTCAAAATTTTAACTTATACGGTGTTGTGTGTATTATGATCAATTATAATTGTAAATTTGAAATTGTTATTGAAAATAGGGGTTGTTTTATTAAACGAAAGGAATATATAGTGTCCAATAACTAAATCAACTAAACAAAGAGCAAACAATTCATCAACCTAATTATGATCATAACATGTCCAACATGTTAATTATGAATCGTACAGTTATTGAATCCTTTGATAGTGACATTTGCTGTGTCTTTTGCAGTCACAGTTATATTTGGTTGGTTTTCAGTTGATACGAAATTTGTTCAACGTTTTGGTCACCAGTAGCTTCTTACCGAGCTCTGTAGACTATGGGTTACCATGTCTGCATAGCATTCGGTAGGTCCCGGGTTCTATTCCCCTGGCCGTCTGGTCTGATTCAGGTTTTTAGATGGTTTGCTGTTGGCCATAGTAATTGATGATGACTTTGCAGCACTTAAACACGTTGGAGAAAATGATGTAGATGGCTGAGTTCTCTCTGAAGAAAACATGTGTGCTAATTTTATTTTTTTATGATAGAATTATCAATGTAACCCTCTGCAACAGATGAAGATCTCCGCCCTCCGTGCCCTTTTATTGTAACTAAGTCACCGCCTGCATTTGCCAAGTGTGTGTACTGGACCATCGAAAACAGTGGCCAGTGTAAAGCTCAGAATGTGGCAATTTCAAATATTCGGCAATGATTAGTGACATTTTTCCAATAGTATTTATTTCAATCGGACTATTAATGCAATAGCCACTGCGTAAAGTTAAGATTAAACGTTTATGTGTTAAGGTAATGGATCTCAGATTAATATATTTCTTTATAATAACAATCCATAACACTTCCGTTATTTCAAATAGTCTTGACCTATTGTTTTTTGTTTTAGGTATAGAATGTCGTCTATTGGCATATTAGTCAGCTCTTCTCTTCAACAAGTACCAGCATAACCGATAATTAAAACAACCTAAAATAGATAAGGTACTTGTAATTTTGTAATAATACTGGAATGCTGCAATAGATTCATGTACATAAATACCTACTTTAATTTCTAAGTTTGTATTATCATCAGCTGCACCAACGATGAACGTCATCAGATTGTAAAATTTTGGATTCTTTAGGTTCGTAAGCTTGCGAAAATATCTTCAGGTAAGCATAAAGCCTTGACTATTTGAAATACCTATCAACATTTTTATGCATATTCAAGCACGCTTTCAATTTCGAGTATTTTGGCCGCAGGGTGGAGATTTTTTTTAATCTTTACTCAATATTTCAAAATAAGCAAGCATAACTTTTTCTGTTATTATTTGCACATTGCTAGTGTCGCACCATAATTGAAATTTGTAATATTCTTTTTCGTACTCTAACCGTGGCTTTCTAGATAGTAAATTATGTATGGCCTCTTGTGCCACTTTTCTTAATTCTGGAAGTGTGCAACTAAATTCTTCACTCATTTTGTGAGAGATTTTTAAAGAAAACTTAGACTTGACACATCAACAAAATTCAATTGTTCATCTAGAGTTATCAGTGTTACCACTCCTTTATAGTTGCCACACAGTTTCTTAGTATTATGTTTAGAAATTTTTTAATTTAAAAATTTAAAATTAAATTGATCAGAAGATCATGTGGAAATGTATACTGATATTTTGTCGATTACATCATCATCAGACAAAAAAATAACTCTGACATTAATAACTCGGGCTACAGCATAATGTTGAACTTACCGCTGGAAAACTATCAGTCATGGCAAATTATGGAAGTGCAAAAGTTACATAATAATGAGTCTTTTTCTCATCACAAGCGTCAGACAGTCTATAAATATCACACCCAACAATATCATGAAAATATGATTACGTTAATTACAAAATACTTAAACATAAACAAAATAGTTTTTATTAAAATCAATAAAAAGAAGTAAATAAATAAATGTTCTGCTCTAAGTTAATCCATTGGTACTTAATAAAACTATTTGGGGGCATATGTGTATACATATGTAGATGTTGCAGTAGAAGCGTCAACTCAATAAATGTATATACTTACTAGTCAGTGTATACCGATACTGATTTGTAGAGTAAATATATTCACAATCAATCAATTGTAAACTTTGACTAGTAAGTGTATACATTGTTACAGCCTAAATTTGACTTTAAGACAAAGACTCCAGTTTTTTACCACATAAAAACTATATTATGACGAGGCGTCCAAATATTACATACAAAATCGGAAAAATTACACAGATCCGTTGCACCAATCCCGTTACGATGGGCTGTAACAAAAGTTGGCGGTTCACTCAGTGGAGAACGGAGATTCTTTACGCCCTGAAATTAGGGCTACGGTCCGGTAAACGAGATGCAGATGATAATTATTAAGCGTCGCCACTTTCTGTCAAAATCGGGAAAAACGCAATTGGGCTCATCGGGAAAATGGAAGCGACGAACCCAAAATACAAACTCCAACTACAGTTACTTCACTTCGGTGCCCATGGAAAACATCCCACAGCTGCAGAAAGTTGCAGCTACCGTTGGTTACCTCCTCGCGATTGCTTGGGCACTGTACAATAAAATTACATAACACAAGAGCTATAGTTCATATGAATGTAAATAAACACAAATAAACATCACATGATCTATTGGTTCTAAATATTCACACACATAAGTAGGTAAGAGGCCACTAGAGATGCCCCCCACTCCTTCTCCTGACGTCATCTCTTATCATCGTGGGAACTGGGTCAAGGTCGTCTCTTATCATTGTCGACTGATAAGCGTGGGAACCGGGGGTCAAGGTCATCTGTTATCATCGTGGGAACCGGAAGTGTCGACTGATAAGCGTGGGAACCGGGTCAAAAGTTGCAGATAAAGGTAAAGGTGCATTTAAAGTGCATTTACGGGGTTCAGGTGCATTGACGGGGTTGAAAGTGCATTTAAAAGTGCATTTACGGGGTTCAGGTAAAAGTTGCAGATAAAGGTAAAAGTGCATTTAAAAGTGCATTTACGGGGTTCAGGTGCATTTACGGGGTTGAAAGTGCATTTAAAAGTGCATTTACGGGGTTCAGGTGCATTTACGGGGTTGAAAGTGCATTTAAAAGTGCATTTACGGGGTTCAGGTAAAAGGTAAAAAGTGCATTTAAGGGTTCAAAGTGCATTTAAGTTACATGTATGCAGGTAAAGTGCATTTAAAAGTGCATTTACGGGGTTGAAAGTGCATTTAAAAGTGCATTTACCTTTTCCCTCCCCCTGTGTCGCCGCAGTGTTACATATAAGGTACATGTAACTAGAGAAAAAATCCCTAGATTTAAATAAGTAAATTTAACTACGGTACGTTATCTCAATAATTATTAATAACGACGGACAACAAACACACTGTCCGATAAGATAATTATGTATGACAGTTATTTCTAAAGTTCATAGAACCCGTCTCGTACGTCACGGTTCATTTATATCATAATTAGGTCATCACGTTTCATACAAATCACGACCTTCTGGTAAGATAACATAACTACTATATTACACATTATGTTATAATCAGTGCTTAAGCATATCTCCATATGACACTAGTTTACCTGTAAATAACTCTTGCTTACAATCCTGACCTAGCCTAACATTGCTATCTCCGACCCCAATACATTATCGCTTGATTTGTTACAAATAACGTATATTTAGTTGTATATTCGTTGCACATTATCCTTACTAATAGCTGCTAGTCTCATTGAACCTGTTGACCACGTAAGAGAGGCCTCAGAGGGGCTCATGGGCAAATTCGATGTGGTGATCAATATAGAGATGATTTGTTCGATGCAGTTTAGAATAAAACACATTTGTTTTACAAGCATTTTATTATAATTATGCAACGTGCGTTACAGTGCAACATCTTGTGCTACAATAATACAATATACAGGGTGTTATTACATACAATTGTTACATCATACACTACACACATATCAATCTAATTTGGGTTTTTTATATCCATAGGGCACGGAGTCGTAATCCTCTACCAACCTCCTTTTATTAAAGGTTATTTTAAACGTTTTGGACTCCTCCTTCGTTACAACTAAATGATCACTTGTTCTGCGTATGTTTTTGTCTGTTAATAATACTTTATTATCCTCACTATTCAGGATCATGTTTTTCAGAACAGTCATGTTGACACTCTTTAAATTTTTGTGGCTTAAAGTGATCCCCTTAAATTTACATATGATGGTATATTCTTGGTTCAGTGGTGAGTAAACGGAGTAGGCATAGGTTTTAGGACCCCCCGAAACAAACTCTGTAATATAACTGCCCACACCGTACAGTTCCAACTCGTCTGTGAGTTCACCTAGAAAGTTACCAGATGCAGGCTCGTATTCATTTTCTTTGGCAACGTACTGGATAGAGTCTGTGTCCCCGTATAAAACCCTATCCCCAAGTTTTTCCATCTCGCTATAGAGTTTAAGCCGGGCCTGTGCAGTTGTAAAGGCTGCTATAACTACGTTCACGGTAGACAGTGATTCATAAGACTCCTCTTTATGTTCCCAATTAACAACTAGTGTCTCGTCATTAATCGGTAATATATGGCATACGTTAATAGAAGGGTTGGCTAGGAGAGCGTACAGAGCGTCCGGTGCTGTCACTATTTCTGTCTTGGGTTGATTCTCCCTCTGGCCAAACTTACCCCAAAAGGAATTCAAAATCAGCTTTGCCCACGACCGCATCCCCGGGTTATTGATAATACTAGAGAACTCTAGTTTTATATTTTCGCGGGACATATACTGCTCAATATACTCATCCTTTTCTTCGAGAGTTTTACATTCAGAAGGCCAACCGGAAGCCTGTTGCTTTAGTTTTAAGAATTTGTTTATAAATTCAGCAAAAAGGCCTATCTGTACGTCGTATTTCCAGATTTCAAAAACTTCCAAAATCTGATAGCCACGATCCAGTGCTACCCTTAACTCATCCAGTACCCATGTACCGGTTATAGCTCTTTCGTCTTGGCTATGTGTACACTCTTCTGTATTTGAAACAGCCGCGCACGCGTGACAAAGAGAGAACATTAGCTTATTATTCAGTTTTTCCGGCAGTACCGGATGATAGAGACTTTGTGGTGGTAAAACCTTGCACTTGATCAGACCATCCGTTCTCTGTAAATCAAGTTGACTGCAATCTTCGTTGCCCACATAGACAGTAGGATGACCGATTGGAAACTTTCCGTATTTGCAAACCCATGGGTACAAACTGCAGAAATCCTTATAATGAATTTTTTCATTCTCTCGTATACTATACAACAATTTCAGAGCCTCTGTTCGACCACCGAAAAAAGCGTCTCGCGGATTCAAAGGAGTTGCAAATGTGTACTCTTCAATCTCGGGGTTTAGCTTCATCTCTCTTCGAAATTCACACTCCCACATTTCTATCACCTCATACCCCATACTTCTGAGTCTTGCTGTTTTTGCCAAAGTACCCTCATACCGGGTGTTTAGAGTAGTCGATGGATCATCATACAGCGCTTCGTCGCGGTTATGTTTTAGACATGTATGGCCGTGATAGTAGCATCCGTGAAATTCGAATATTTGATGATCACAATATCCGTCCACCTTGAAACCACCTATGCTGGCCTCTCGGCCATGTGATGCGTTCTGTATTATTATCCCCCGCTGCTTTTCTTCCCGCAATAACCACTGCAATGCGATTTTTGATTGGTTATCAGCCATTCGATAGCCGGACTTTGGGATAATTCCTATAGTGTTTGGTTTAAGAAATTTACGCCGATATACTAAATTACATGCAGAGGCTATAGTTGTAGCTTCCAGGAAAGGCTCCACGTCACACTGATCGAGAAACATTTGCCTAAATTTTAAACATGCCGCTTTCAAGATTTTCACATCAGAAACACAATATTCGATTAGTTCTTTTTGCATATCGAATGTATTGTTTTTGTGCTCGCTGTACCACTGTAAAAATCGATCTCGATCCTCTGGTTTCATTGTATCCGGACTGTAGAACTCTATATCTGGTAGCTTCCCCAAGTAACATTCGTTGTCTTTTATATTAAATAGATGGGGAAAATAACCCTTTTTATAATCTCCACCGAGTCCGAAAGCCTTGGGTAATTTAGCCAATGCCATGGGGAAATAGTTTAGAGAATCCAGAAATTTAATATTGCACAGCTGCATAAGTATGATTTTCGTGCCTCGCATAATAAGCGTTGGTTTGAGTTTTGAGTTTAGAATATGGGTTAGAATAAACTGGTGGTCGTACGCCTGACCGTTATGGGCCAGCACGACAATCTTTTTAAATTTTTTTCTTATATCTAAAAGATACACCACAAAACCCTCTAGACACTTGGCCCCTTTTAAAATCTGCTGCCTAATGCCGCACACCTGGCATCTAAATGAACCGTTGTCTTCTATACACTCACTGCATACCTGTTCGAACACACACAGATTGGGTTCATGGACACTACTATTTTTCACTTCACATTCCAGGTCATAGAACACGTACAGAGTGTTTTTAGTGTCTGGATAGCGTCTGTCAGTCTTGATGTAACAGAAATGTCCCGTTGCCATGAAATCATTACACATTTTACAGAAAATCTCCCCACATATGTGGAGTCTCCCCTTACGAGCTTTTATGTTATAGGTTTTAAAACACTCGGGGCATTTTCGCACAGACTTGCAGGTTTCTAATTTGTGCTTATTATAACAAGGGATACCCCTAAACGATCTATTGCACTCGACACAATCGATCTCCACTTCTTGTTTTTCACAGGGCGGTTCATACCTGCAGCACGGGCATGAATCACCACAACGATGACGATCTTTACCGTTATAGGGTGTATGGCATCTCTCACAGTAGTAAGTACAACAAAATGCTGCAGTCAGGGAGGTTATCACGTTATAGTGACCTTCGTGATAAAGTAAATTTAGCTTAAGGGACGCATCTGGTCCTTTGAATATCGTTGCACGTCCCTTATTACCATAGCTGTACACAACTACACAGCAGTCAGCCCCGAGATGGTTTTGAAACGCTTGCAATTCAGGTATTCCACCCCCACATTCGGGTATACTAATGCCCGCATCCTTCATCAATTGCATGGCCTTATATGTCTGTAATTGGCCGGTATCACATCGCACTTCCCTATATATAATATCGTAGTCATTGATACAGTAAAGAAATTGGAACCGGAAGTATAAAACAAAGATGACATTATTTGCAGACTTCAAAACATATGGCTATTTCGGGGGTGTAAGCTTAATAACATAAAAACAAGTCAACGACCTATGCAGTTCATAATAACATCAATTAAAATCGCAATACAAAGGTCGCTTAGATTCGCAAATACTGTAATGTTTGTTTGTTTAGAGTGTCTGTGATATGAGAGAGGTCGAAGTCTCGTATTAGCACCGTTCTATATATAAGTTATCATTGTTAAAGTTCTTTGCCTTATTATGCATATGAGGTCAAAGTACAACTCATAACAGATAGTAATATGACTTGCCCCCGAACCAGGACTCCGCCCCAGGCGCCCGACACCGACACCTGCGCAGCATGGGGGCCCCCTTCCGCCCCAGGCGCCCGACACCTGCGCAGACGACCTGCGCGATGCGCAGTCTGACAGGCTGCGCAGACGACCTGCGCTGCGCTATCTAAATGCCTTTTAATATAGGGTGTTTCATTCCAAACAACTACCATCCTATTTATCTTATCGTATGAGGTCAAAGTACAACTCATAACAGATAGCAACGACTATTATGTTCAACAGACTTGGTACATCTAAATTAGCATTGTTTCTTATGAAAAACTAGCACAAAACGGATGGTTTTTCCTGGTTATTGGAGGCCCCCGCAGGCAAGAGTTTAATTAGCGGTACGTGTAAGCCACATTAGGTGATAGCGCACGTTGTTGTCGTTTCATTAGTGGTTGGGAAGTGCTATCGTTATCAATGGAGAAGTTCATCATCAAGAGTGAGTCGACCCGGAAAATACGCCGTTTTAACCTTGAAGGTCGGCATATCGAGTTCAAACTAAAACCTGATAGTGAAACTTCGAATTTAATTGAAACTCTAAGAGACGGTATTAAAAATATCATCTCATATGCTACGAGAGATTTACAGTCAAACGATCAGGTGGGAATTACGTTTTGCGATGACTCATTTAAACGTGGACCGGGTTGGATGAATTTCAAAAAGGCATCGAGCATTACATGGGAGGATGTATGGAATCTGATACTAAAAGTGTATCAATCGAATACGGATGGTTTCAGCACGGATACATTCTGTCTGGCTGTAACATCAGTACGCTTGCCTGTAGGTCGTGGTCGAGGCAGAAACTACATTTCGTTTGAAGAGGAGTGTTCGAAGCGTAGGGGGATAGTGCAAATAAAAAACAAGGACAACTTGTGCCTTCCTCGCGCTCTCGTAGTAGCCATTGCACATGGCAAAAAAGACCCGGAGTATAGGGAAGTGCGATGTGATACCGGCCAATTACAGACATATAAGGCCATGCAATTGATGAAGGATGCGGGCATTAGTATACCCGAATGTGGGGGTGGAATACCTGAATTGCAAGCGTTTCAAAACCATCTCGGGGCTGACTGCTGTGTAGTTGTGTACAGCTATGGTAATAAGGGACGTGCAACGATATTCAAAGGACCAGATGCGTCCCTTAAGCTAAATTTACTTTATCACGAAGGTCACTATAACGTGATAACCTCCCTGACTGCAGCATTTTGTTGTACTTACTACTGTGAGAGATGCCATACACCCTATAACGGTAAAGATCGTCATCGTTGTGGTGATTCATGCCCGTGCTGCAGGTATGAACCGCCCTGTGAAAAACAAGAAGTGGAGATCGATTGTGTCGAGTGCAATAGATCGTTTAGGGGTATCCCTTGTTATAATAAGCACAAATTAGAAACCTGCAAGTCTGTGCGAAAATGCCCCGAGTGTTTTAAAACCTATAACATAAAAGCTCGTAAGGGGAGACTCCACATATGTGGGGAGATTTTCTGTAAAATGTGTAATGATTTCATGGCAACGGGACATTTCTGTTACATCAAGACTGACAGACGCTATCCAGACACTAAAAACACTCTGTACGTGTTCTATGACCTGGAATGTGAAGTGAAAAATAGTAGTGTCCATGAACCCAATCTGTGTGTGTTCGAACAGGTATGCAGTGAGTGTATAGAAGACAACGGTTCATTTAGATGCCAGGTGTGCGGCATTAGGCAGCAGATTTTAAAAGGGGCCAAGTGTCTAGAGGGTTTTGTGGTGTATCTTTTAGATATAAGAAAAAAATTTAAAAAGATTGTCGTGCTGGCCCATAACGGTCAGGCGTACGACCACCAGTTTATTCTAACCCATATTCTAAACTCAAAACTCAAACCAACGCTTATTATGCGAGGCACGAAAATCATACTTATGCAGCTGTGCAATATTAAATTTCTGGATTCTCTAAACTATTTCCCCATGGCATTGGCTAAATTACCCAAGGCTTTCGGACTCGGTGGAGATTATAAAAAGGGTTATTTTCCCCATCTATTTAATATAAAAGACAACGAATGTTACTTGGGGAAGCTACCAGATATAGAGTTCTACAGTCCGGATACAATGAAACCAGAGGATCGAGATCGATTTTTACAGTGGTACAGCGAGCACAAAAACAATACATTCGATATGCAAAAAGAACTAATCGAATATTGTGTTTCTGATGTGAAAATCTTGAAAGCGGCATGTTTAAAATTTAGGCAAATGTTTCTCGATCAGTGTGACGTGGAGCCTTTCCTGGAAGCTACAACTATAGCCTCTGCATGTAATTTAGTATATCGGCGTAAATTTCTTAAACCAAACACTATAGGAATTATCCCAAAGTCCGGCTATCGAATGGCTGATAACCAATCAAAAATCGCATTGCAGTGGTTATTGCGGGAAGAAAAGCAGCGGGGGATAATAATACAGAACGCATCACATGGCCGAGAGGCCAGCATAGGTGGTTTCAAGGTGGACGGATATTGTGATCATCAAATATTCGAATTTCACGGATGCTACTATCACGGCCATACATGTCTAAAACATAACCGCGACGAAGCGCTGTATGATGATCCATCGACTACTCTAAACACCCGGTATGAGGGTACTTTGGCAAAAACAGCAAGACTCAGAAGTATGGGGTATGAGGTGATAGAAATGTGGGAGTGTGAATTTCGAAGAGAGATGAAGCTAAACCCCGAGATTGAAGAGTACACATTTGCAACTCCTTTGAATCCGCGAGACGCTTTTTTCGGTGGTCGAACAGAGGCTCTGAAATTGTTGTATAGTATACGAGAGAATGAAAAAATTCATTATAAGGATTTCTGCAGTTTGTACCCATGGGTTTGCAAATACGGAAAGTTTCCAATCGGTCATCCTACTGTCTATGTGGGCAACGAAGATTGCAGTCAACTTGATTTACAGAGAACGGATGGTCTGATCAAGTGCAAGGTTTTACCACCACAAAGTCTCTATCATCCGGTACTGCCGGAAAAACTGAATAATAAGCTAATGTTCTCTCTTTGTCACGCGTGCGCGGCTGTTTCAAATACAGAAGAGTGTACACATAGCCAAGACGAAAGAGCTATAACCGGTACATGGGTACTGGATGAGTTAAGGGTAGCACTGGATCGTGGCTATCAGATTTTGGAAGTTTTTGAAATCTGGAAATACGACGTACAGATAGGCCTTTTTGCTGAATTTATAAACAAATTCTTAAAACTAAAGCAACAGGCTTCCGGTTGGCCTTCTGAATGTAAAACTCTCGAAGAAAAGGATGAGTATATTGAGCAGTATATGTCCCGCGAAAATATAAAACTAGAGTTCTCTAGTATTATCAATAACCAGGGGATGCGGTCGTGGGCAAAGCTGATTTTGAATTCCTTTTGGGGTAAGTTTGGCCAGAGGGAGAATCAACCCAAGACAGAAATAGTGACAGCACCGGACGCTCTGTACGCTCTCCTAGCCAACCCTTCTATTAACGTATGCCATATATTACCGATTAATGACGAGACACTAGTTGTTAATTGGGAACATAAAGAGGAGTCTTATGAATCACTGTCTACCGTGAACGTAGTTATAGCAGCCTTTACAACTGCACAGGCCCGGCTTAAACTCTATAGCGAGATGGAAAAACTTGGGGATAGGGTTTTATACGGGGACACAGACTCTATCCAGTACGTTGCCAAAGAAAATGAATACGAGCCTGCATCTGGTAACTTTCTAGGTGAACTCACAGACGAGTTGGAACTGTACGGTGTGGGCAGTTATATTACAGAGTTTGTTTCGGGGGGTCCTAAAACCTATGCCTACTCCGTTTACTCACCACTGAACCAAGAATATACCATCATATGTAAATTTAAGGGGATCACTTTAAGCCACAAAAATTTAAAGAGTGTCAACATGACTGTTCTGAAAAACATGATCCTGAATAGTGAGGATAATAAAGTATTATTAACAGACAAAAACATACGCAGAACAAGTGATCATTTAGTTGTAACGAAGGAGGAGTCCAAAACGTTTAAAATAACCTTTAATAAAAGGAGGTTGGTAGAGGATTACGACTCCGTGCCCTATGGATATAAAAAACCCAAATTAGATTGATATGTGTGTAGTGTATGATGTAACAATTGTATGTAATAACACCCTGTATATTGTATTATTGTAGCACAAGATGTTGCACTGTAACGCACGTTGCATAATTATAATAAAATGCTTGTAAAACAAATGTGTTTTATTCTAAACTGCATCGAACAAATCATCTCTATATTGATCACCACATCGAATTTGCCCATGAGCCCCTCTGAGGCCTCTCTTACGTGGTCAACAGGTTCAATGAGACTAGCAGCTATTAGTAAGGATAATGTGCAACGAATATACAACTAAATATACGTTATTTGTAACAAATCAAGCGATAA